>CM060969.1:91215433-91221280 GCA_030765045.1 Tenodera sinensis | reverse complement strand
TACGTGATATTCCGTGTGAAATAAAGAACATGCCTGAACCTGGCAGTTTCTGGGGTGCTGTTAAACACGTGTCACTTTGGTGGAATGATTTCAAAGAACTAGCAGAGGTTGCATTATCAGTGATTTCATTGCACCACAGAAACACTTCTTGTGAAAGAGTTTTTTCTAAGCTGGATTTAATAGAAACCAAAATTGAGGAGCGTTTTTTAAAACTCGATAGATGCAACATTTTACGAAATTGAGTTATATCGGCATAATTTTCACCTTCTGCATCGTTCTGTAAAATCAGATTTTGCAAAATTCGATTCGTGTCCTGTGTAGAAGGTAGAGAATATTAGCAGTTTTTTCAAAAATGGATAGATGCACTTGCTCAGTTAAAGGTCGATAGATGCAATTTTATGATTTTATGATCCAGAGTGTAGCAACCTGAATTCTATGAAGCGCATGTTGGCATTGACTGCTATCTCACTGTTGCGATTCTTGGAATTCTCAGTCATCTTCTGCAAGCTTTGTACACTGCTGCATCGTTGGCAATAACTGCGAACTCAGGTTCTGCGCTTAGATTTCACATGCATTTCTGCAAGTTTTTTTTTTCTTTTGTTCCATTTATATCCCGCCTTTAACTGCAGAGGTGATATCGGCGGCCCTGCCTATTGGCAATGGTGGTACTCGTTTAATAGTGGGTTTTTCGGTCTTTGGAGTTTTTATACGTTGAATTCACACACACATTCACACTTTCATTCATACTTCCACACTCAGGAAAGGCTGAGGAATAATCCTAGCTGGGGAAACATTCCTACCCCCTACCGGGAATTGAACCCGGGACCCCTTGCACAGCAGGCAAGCTTCTGCAAGCTTTGTTATACTTAACATGGCATTCTTATTCTTAGTTGAGACCAGTTGAGACACTGCACTGTACTATGCACAATGAACAGGAGCTCAGATTGTGAAACTGTACCAGTCGTAGAATGCGCGGGAGGTAGGAATTGCAAAAACAAGGAAAGGAAATCAAAATGCAAGTCAAGGAAAGCTTATACTCCAGCAATTACATATTCACATGGTCTCGAGTGCAGTCCACGAAATCCTAAAAGTAAAGGGCATAAGCACAGTGATCCAGCTGATTTGACTTATAATGATATAAGTGGATTTTATCAACACCTTTCCATGCTCAACAAAATAGATCAAGATAAATTCCTTATGAAATATATGAGTATTACATCTCTTAATCGCAGAGTGGTGAAGAAGGAGGCTGCAAATAGAAAGCAGACTGTTAGCATTAAATACAGTGTGATAACTAATGATGGCCGAGTATTGTTAGAATGCGCTGCAAGCTTCCAAGCAATCACAGGGTGTCAAAAGATAGATTATCTAACCAGAGGAGGTGACAGAACAGGAATATTACAAAAGGGCATTACTGCTGCTATAAAGCAAGACATTAAGAAGTACAGATGTAGAGAAAGCCACCTTGGAAGACCAAAATCAAGGAGAGGATATTTACCTACCTCCAGAACTTAATATCAGAAAATTGTGGACCAACTTTTGCAACGAAAGAAGATTAAGAAATATTCCAGTCTGCTGATTGCCACAACTTCTTCAATCTTTCATTCCGTACACCACCCACTGACACATACTCAACCTACAAAATGGGACTGATGAAGATTAAAACTGTAACGGTATTAAGAGTAATACCGTTGGATAGAAGAAATTATTATAGGCTTGGGAACAGCCAGAAGGGGTATGTCCTGAGAGTGGAACGGTTGGTGTTGACGTAAACAGTGGAGTTGAACTGAAGAGGACGTGGAAAATGGAACCGTCTGAAGTTTTTAATCGCCATTATGCATTTCCAGTAGGATTTGTATTAATATGCGTCGTTCTTGTTCAAATCTGCGGAACAGTCTGCATTTGCCCAGCTCAGGTATACAGGCGATGACCGGAAACCAACTGGCAAGAAAAGAAACATTAAGGATAAGCAAAAGTCACATGTTGGGCAAGGAAATACATCAAGTGATGAACAAGTAGATATAAAAGGGACAGCTAAAAACATGCTAAAAAAGAGCAATACATAAAAAATTGTTTCTAAACAAAAAGGCAAGAAGCTTAACCTGTAAAGGAACAGAAAATACAAACAAGGATGTTACCAAAGTAATTACTGATAAACAGCAAAAGACAGTAACAAACTAGGAGCTAAACAGACAAAAGGAAAGTCTAATGAAAGTAAAGGAGAAGAAATTAAGAACAGCAAGCTGAAAGGAACCAGGGACGTACTCCTGATGGAATTCTACCAAGATAAGGAATCAAAGAAAATGTAATTCCAGGACATTTCCGTCATGATATAGGAGCATTCAGGGTTTTGTGTTATATAGTGTAGGTCAAGTTTAAATGTTTATTTAGTGTAGGTCAAGTTTATTGTAAAGAAAAAAAAAGATGTCTTGTTTTTTTAAAGTTTGTATAGTTAGGATAAGTTTACTAAGGATTTAAAATGTTTGAATTGTGTATATGATTTGTGGTTTTCTCGTATTCTTAATTTCACGAAACCTGATGCAATGTTAGAAAGGTTTTACTTAGCATATAGATATTGTTTAAACCTTTTAAGTTATTTCAATAAATTGTTAGTTATGCACGTGTTGTTTGATGTGAACTTGCTCTATCCTGAAGATCCGGCGGATAGGAATTAATCAAAGGAGAGTGATAATTAGAAGGGTAATTTAATAGCTAATACCAAAAGTGGCCCAAAACAGAGGCAGATGTGGAAAAGGGAAACGAACTAAGAACCATGTACAGACTGCACACGCACTAATAAAGGTTAAAGCTTACTTATTCATATTGTTTGAAATTACTTCGTGTGTATTCAATATGTTTGTTATGCTCGTATAAATAAAACAAACTATATTGTTATTGTGAATGTAGCAGTACTTAGTTTCTAAGTTTATACCTAATAAAATAATACTTATAAACATTAATATATTGGTTGTATAGTACATTATGTATTATAAAAATGCAAAAATAAATAAAAATAATAAATACACAAATAAAAAGCAACAAAAGCAATACATGACAAAAATAACAAAATTTCATGTGTTAATTTCTCGCTCACGCAGAAAAGTTGATCAGCATCTATCGGTTTTTGAAAAAAACTCTGCATTTTCAAACCCCAAATTTGCACCAGTTAAACTGTGATATTTGTTTCTTTCCATATGCAATGAGACAGTTTCAGGAAGGAGAACTGAATGATTAATATAATTGTTGTGCTAACCAATTAGTCATGCCAATAAATAGAAAAAACCGATTTTCTCAGCAACGCATTTTGTGCATCTATCGAGTTTTGAAAAAACCGCTTCTCGATTAGAAACAGATTGGAGCTAGATAAGGAAAATGAACTTATTCGACCGTCTCAGCTTATGAAAAAATGTGGTGGGTCCGAAAATCTGCAAGCCACCGAGATGTTTAAGTGCATCTCAACAACAAATTTGTATAATGCTGCAACAGTTGAGGAACACGAACTTTCAGACGAATAGTGCGACTGTGAGTGCGAGAAACATCAGTGCTAAAGTTGTAATATTGATTGAGGTCATCAATCTTGTAAGAAGATATCATAAACATCAATACTATTACATTTTCATAAGTGTTATGCTGATATATTTGTTATAACTTATAGCATTTGCTTTATGATGTACGATAATTTTGAATCCAAATCTATAATTTTGAGTGGTCGGTACGATAATTTTACTTTTAAAGATTGGCAACCCTGGGAGGCAGTCACATATAGTATATACAACACATAAACTTATTAAAGCTCTGAAACAGTAATGTTTCAATAAAAGTACCCATACTTCGCATCGTAAAATATATTGTATATTGACAGGCTGATTCATCAGAACTTCATTTACTTATATGCGTTTAGAGGTTAAAGATCACACCTCAACATCTGTAGAACTTTCGCTGGTTGCTTTGCGCCGTTTGCAAATTCCAGTAGTTTATATTTACAGTGATGTAGTAATAGAAATGATGTCAGTTTACTTTTCAGTCGTGTGCAGTACACAGTGAAATATAAGAATGATCTCGTGTAGCCATGCCGGCAGAATTACCACGTCACTTCCGGTGAACACTTGAATAGAAGCTTTGTGTTCTTTAGTAAAATTAAAGGGGATAGTTGTCGTCTTCTTTCCTTCTTTCCTTCCTTCCTTTATTTCTTCCTTCCTCCCTCCCTTCCTTCCTTCCGCTCTTTCTTTTATTTTCTTTCCTTCTTCCCTTCCTTCCTTCCTTCCTTCCTTCCTTCCTTCCTTCCGTCCTTCCGTCCTTCCGTCCTTCCGTCCTTCCGTCCTTCCGTCCTTCCGTCCTTCCGTCCTTCCGTCCTTCCGTCCTTCCGTCCTTCCGTCCTTCCGTCCTTTCGTCCTTTCGTCCTTTCGTCCTTTCGTCCTTTCGTCCTTTCGTCCTTTCGTCCTTTCGTCCTTTCGTCCTTTCGTCCTTTCGTCCTTTCGTCCTTTCGTCCTTTCGTCCTTTCGTCCTTTCGTCCTTTCGTCCTTTCGTCCTTTCGTCCTTTCGTCCTTTCGTCCTTTCGTCCTTTCGTCCTTTCGTCCTTTCGTCCTTTCGTCCTTTCGTCCTTTCGTCCTTTCGTCCTTTCGTCCTTTCGTCCTTTCGTCCTTTCGTCCTTTCGTCCTTTCGTCCTTTCGTCCTTTCGTCCTTTCGTCCTTTCGTCCTTTCGTCCTTCCGTCCTTCCGTCCTTCCGTCCTTCCGTCCTTCCGTCCTTCCGTCCTTCCGTCCTTCCGTCCTTCCGTCCTTCCGTCCTTCCGTCCTTCCGTCCTTCCGTCCTTCCGTCCTTCCGTCCTTCCGTCCTTCCGTCCTTCCGTCCTTCCGTCCTTCCGTCCTTCCGTCCTTCCGTCCTTCCGTCCTTCCGTCCTTCCGTCCTTCCGTCCTTCCGTCCTTCCGTCCTTCCGTCCTTCCGTCCTTCCGTCCTTCCGTCCTTCCGTCCTTCCGTCCTTCCGTCCTTCCGTCCTTCCGTCCTTCCGTCCTTCCGTCCTTCCGTCCTTCCGTCCTTCCGTCCTTCCGTCCTTCCGTCCTTCCGTCCTTCCGTCCTTCCGTCCTTCCGTCCTTCCGTCCTTCCGTCCTTCCGTCCTTCCGTCCTTCCGTCCTTCCGTCCTTCCGTCCTTCCGTCCTTCCGTCCTTCCGTCCTTCCGTCCTTCCGTCCTTCCGTCCTTCCGTCCTTCCGTCCTTCCGTCCTTCCGTCCTTCCGTCCTTCCGTCCTTCCGTCCTTCCGTCCTTCCGTCCTTCCGTCCTTCCGTCCTTCCGTCCTTCCGTCCTTCCGTCCTTCCGTCCTTCCGTCCTTCCGTCCTTCCGTCCTTCCGTCCTTCCGTCCTTCCGTCCTTCCGTCCTTCCGTCCTTCCGTCCTTCCGTCCTTCCGTCCTTCCGTCCTTCCGTCCTTCCGTCCTTCCGTCCTTCCGTCCTTCCGTCCTTCCGTCCTTCCGTCCTTCCGTCCTTCCGTCCTTCCGTCCTTCCGTCCTTCCGTCCTTCCGTCCTTCCGTCCTTCCGTCCTTCCGTCCTTCCGTCCTTCCGTCCTTCCGTCCTTCCGTCCTTCCGTCCTTCCGTCCTTCCGTCCTTCCGTCCTTCCGTCCTTCCGTCCTTCCGTCCTTCCGTCCTTCCGTCCTTCCGTCCTTCCGTCCTTCCGTCCTTCCGTCCTTCCGTCCTTCCGTCCTTCCGTCCTTCCGTCCTTCCGTCCTTCCGTCCTTCCGTCCTTCCGTCCTTCCGTCCTTCCGTCCTTCCGTCCTTCCGTCCTTCCGTCCTTCCGTCCTTCCGTCCTTCCGTCCTTCCGTCCTTCCGTCCTTCCGTCCTTCCGTCCTTCCGTCCTTCCGT
>CM060969.1:90330433-90550433 GCA_030765045.1 Tenodera sinensis | reverse complement strand
ATACATACATACATACATACATACATACATACATACATACATACATACATACATACATACATACATACATACATACATCCGTCCGTCCGTCCGTCCCATCGAAAAGTCGGTTAAAACCAAAGCTGGTATTTAAGTTGAATATCTTTCAAGGATGCAACACGAAGATTTTGAAGAACATTTATCCACCTAAGCTACCCTTTACATGGAAAATTTCTCGAGAATTTTTATTTTCTCAGAAATGGTCCTAAGGTTTCTGATTGAAATGTCATAGGTTTAAGATATCGTTAAGGCAAATGAGAGGTATGTTTTGAATTTTGTGGCTATAGCCAGCCCATGTAGTTCTGTTTACTTTGATGACTATTGCATAACTGATAAACCGTAATAGATGAAACAAATCTAACTATACAAAAGTGTAAATCTCGTTCAAACGCATAATTTATTTATTTTTTGTAAAGTTAACCACTTCGGGGATATTGTTAACTATGAGAATTTTGCAATTCTTATACACTTCCCAAATGGGAGGTCATTATTAATTTTTTACCTCTTGGTCATGTAAAGAGAATAGATTTCAAAGTCATGATATAGTGACCACTCGTAAAACATTTTACTATTCCTTAAAGCGTACTGTATTATCCTTGCACCTACGAGGAAATTAGCAATAAGATAATTTGTACAAATATTTATCTGAAGCAAAAACAGAAATCTGTGTTGTAAGAACAATTTGTTCAAGAGCAGAGAAAATTATGCGAGTGCATTTTGTTGAATGTTTAAATCAAATGAGACTTGATAATTCCTAGTTTATTTTAGAATTCGTACAAATTATATAATATGCATAATTACTTTTGGTTTGTTTTATTTTCTTAAATTCTTTAGATTTTTTTTTTTTTTTTTTTTTTTTTTTTTTTTTTTTTTTTTTTGGAATTGGTAGATAAGAACGCGAACTTAATTTTTAGTTTCATTTGAAAGCCACCATACTTATAAGGGATTTTAAAGTTGAAACATTAATTTTCTGAAACTCCCTCATTCAGAGTTAAAGCCTCTTTTTGTTTTAGAAGCTTTATTTTTAGATCAATAATTTCACTTCAAATATACATAACTGTGCCTTGCAAATTAACACTCATAGAAAGTAAATAGTGACGCATTCGTGGCTGGTCTATAAATCCAGTGCGCTTCTATTAAGCTGACACAAGTGCGCGAAATGCCGTACAGTGCTAGTGGGAAAAAAAAAAAAAAAAAAAACTTTAAAATAAACTCTTGTATTGAAATCGTTTCATGAGTTCCTAGTTGTGCTGTTCGTGATGGTAAAATTAAAGATGCAAAGCTATGCATCAAAATAAGATTGGTAATCAAGTGGTTTATACCCGGATACAGTGCCTTCATCTTAATTGGTTTGAGAGCATCTCACAAAGAATATCACCGCTAGGTTGTAATATTATTCAACCTAGATTTCCAACCACAAAAACAAGAAAATGATGAAGCTCGCAGAATTAAGCCAAGGATATTAGGTAGCTTATCTCCTTAACGAAAACTGGAGGAGGTTGAGAGAGTCGAGGAGTCTTCCGATAGCTTTGACATAATCCGAATTAAAACCACAAATGAAGCTGTCTGTGTAGTAAATAGCCTTTCTTCCATTTAAAGTGCAACAAAATTGTATTCCACTCTGATTGGTAAGAATTCGTAAAATTAAATTACAAATAACATATAAAACCAGGATTAGATTTTCAAATATATACTGTAGTCATGTAAGACCTTTGTTACTTGCCTACGCATTACAATTTTTAGCATCTCTAATGCCCACACAACTACTTACCTACATATAAATGTGTGTGTATATATACATTTTTTCGCTTGACGGATATGATTCCTCTGAAAATAGCTAGTGAGATCAACTTCATTCTCAATTAATTATTTTATTTGGTTGGCACAACCGTGTTCAAAGTACTGTGTAAGGTAATATTCGTATGTTCGTTGAGGGAATATGCTCCTTCTGTTACACTGTTACAACAATATTTTGCTCCACATATGTCTGTGAACATTTTTTTTTTCCTCTGATGAACATAGCAAAATCAAAACAGATATCATCTCCCGGCGCAACTGCATATTGCTGTTACAGATATTACGCCAGAGTCTGAATGTCTTCTCATATGTTCGGATGATAATTAAAGTGTGTAATTCAAATTTCACGTAGTAAAAATATGAACACCTCTTATCTCTTAGAAACAAACGCGCTGATAGTTAACTGCATTAATCCGCCACTGCGAACAGTTTAAGAAACGAAGAGGTACCAGTGTTCCAATCAGCAAGAATGTTATGCGGGTTGCGTGCACAATTGATTCGGAGCAGACACTAATCTGCCCACCTTTGAACTAATTGCTAGACGTCCACTAATTCTTCTAGTATTAAACGGGCTCCTGATGGTGAGTTTTTTTACATGGATATTGTTTCTCTGCTCTATAGAAATGGCCTAACCAACTTATTCTTCTATGTTTAATTTCTCTTGCTATGTCCGCTTCTCTAAATAACTTGTATAGAATCATTATTACATCTAATTCTAAATGTGTCTTCATCTTTAACAAGACCATATATTCGCTAAAGGATCTTCCTTTAAAAAATGCTCATTTTAATTTCATTACTTCTTGTCGTTGGCCGTATTTCAGAGCTGTACTGTAAAACAGGTCTTATCATGTTAAAAGTCGATTAAAAACCAAAGTTGGTGTTTAAGTTTATCATTTTTTAAGGATACGACACGAACACTTTGAAGAAAATTCTTCCATCCTAAACTACCCTACTTCCATCCTACTGTAATCGCTCGGCCACGTCGTCGCACTAGACGAAATCTTACTGCAAAAAAATGTAGCTCTTGCTATAACAAATAATTTATGTCGAAATAATTTTTTGTAGAGTGAACCATTTTGGAGACACTCCTTGTTATTTGTGAGTTTGGTAAACAAACTTTTGTCAAATAGAACATCGTTATTCATGTTTTATGTTAGTCATACAAAGAGAATGGAATTTGAAAGCTTTAAAAGATTTGATTATCGCTCAAAGCCTACTGTATTCCCATATTCCCCTTGTACATGCAAGAAAATAATAAGTTTTATTTCTGCAAATGTTTATCTCAACCAACACGAAGAAAAATAGGAATAACAGTTCATAAGAATGGTTAGTACACGAATAGAGAAAGTCATGTGAGTGCAACACATATTTTTCTATGTTGTAATTGCCAATTTTTATTGATTCTACATTAGGTGCCTCCATGTAATTCGTCTTTCTTTGATTTATGCGTAAATCCATTTTCTGTGGTTGATTTTCTACCCTTGTAAGAGCTTGCAGCTCTTTCGTATTTCTAGATATGGGATTCGCATCATATGCCAAGATTTGTATTGATTTATAATATATAGTGTCCCTTTTCTCTATGCCAGCATTTTGTATTACTTTTTCCAATGCCAGGTTGAACAGCGGACACGCCAGCGTATCTTCCTGTCTCACACCACGATGTGTTATAAATGAACCACTGCTTGTAAATACGTGCTGACGATAAGGAGTGCAGCAGAACGGCAGAACAAAGCTTTTTCAGACTTTTCCCGAAGCCTACTGTTGGCTTATTTGTGGGAAGTGTCGAGAAAAGGTTCATTTCGTGAAAAATCCGTGCTACGTCATTCTCATCTACATAAGCAAGGCGAGACGGCCGGGGCGCGAGTTGTGAAGAAGTCGTGAGTGTTGAACGAGACAGCTGATAGCAGTGTGTGTGTGTGTGTGTGTGTGTGTGTGTGTGTGTGTGTGTGTGTGTGTGTGTGTGTGTGTGTGTGTGTGTTCCTGCGTGGGCGTGTGTGTACAAATTACGTATTGCGCTTTCCCTTCGGTATTAACAACAAAATATAAATCTTCCCATGAAGAATTAAATGACATTTTGTAACAAAGGAGAAACTATAATAACTGCTCCATCTGCTATATCCTATTCAACACCACCTCTGCTTTGAGAAGAGAGAGTGAGAAAGGGACAATGTTACACATGCAGTTGCAGTTGCCGCAAAGTGGGAAGGCACCGAGTGCAGCATCGCCGCGCCCCAGCGCTAAGTGCTCGAGTTGGAAAGACCTGCCCTAGACCATGGAGGACGACAGGGAGACCTTTCTTGATGATGTGATTCTTGTGAGGTATACAAAGTGATTAAAAGTAGCAAGTTTAAGTGTAAGGAGTTGTTCCTAAACATTTTAATACCAATACTTTTTTAGAAACTTTCACGAGTATCAGTGTGAGCTAAAGTAATTATTATTGATTTGTATATTTATTTAAAATTCGCCTTACGCAACCATTTTCGATTTGAAGTAAATATGAATAAGTTGATGACATAATAGTTTTATAATTATATTACCTTATAAGTTCGAGCATTACTGGCATAGATATTCATTTTATTTGCATCATCCACACCCAAATACATTCAAATGGAGGATAAAGGATTTTATATTTTCCCCAGTTAAAAGGAACGATGTATTCTGCTAGGGAACTTGCAAAATGCGTTAAGTAAATCTATTTTAATCAAGATTTGCTAACATTGTGTAGCTCCTACTTGTACAGACATATCGATAGTTGCTAGTAAGCCTGTTCTGTCGTTTATCTAAGATAATCGTAAACATATTTAAGACGACGCTACTGCTCCTTACTGAAAAGCTTAGCAGTTTAAAGAGAAATGAGACATTTTAAAACCCTTTGGACCCTGTTCGAACGTTTTATTCGGGATATTCCCGAGTCCATAGGATGATTTTCAGGTAACCTTGGCACCAAATCACTTCATGTTCATTTACTACTTCATTCACTCAAAGTATAAATGGTAAACTAAAAAGGAAAGAAACAGTTGAGACAAAGGATATAGTTCAGCTGAATTTCTAATTTAAAACAGCTTCCAAAAACAAAACGTTTGGTGCGCGTATGTATGTGTGTTGTAAGTTATTGTTTATATAATTTGCAAACTAAACAGCAAGTGTACTATACCCCCTGTTAGAAAATATTTGTAAAAATCATATCTAATAGAACAAACGAAACAGTAAAAGCAATGTTAGACGAAAAACAAAATGAATATAATAAAGCACCGTTCTACAATAAATTATCGCTTCATCATAACCAGTTAACAAAAAAAGAAAATAACTTAAATATACTCACTTTTACGGCATTTATTGACGACGTAAAAGCATCCCACAGTATAAAGAGAAACTATGGAATATATTGCAAAGTAAACGTCATTGGTCAACATCCAAAACAAGCAATCCAGAGCCTTCATGTAGATATAAGCTTTAAAATAAACTGTGGAAAAAAATTGCAAAAACAAAACTAATAAATGGAGAGTTAGGGCTGACCGTTATCGCCGATATTGTTTATTTTATACTTAGACTGTGTCATCATAAAAGGCAAAAACTACTTTATCAGTACAAATATAAAGTGACATTCACAAAATTGCTCTTTGCTGACGAACAAATTTTAATTGCAGCGTAAAAGTATCCCTGGAACAGTTTATTTTCCATTTAAAAAAATTGCAAAGTAATAGAATTTAAATATATTATATATAACGTTATATATAACGAAAACATTAGCTTTAAGAACTACAGAAGAGCAAAAATAAAAAGACTGCAATAATAGAATAGATATACAAACTTTAGTTATTTAGGATGTGAAATTAGAAGCAAAAAACGAAAATGCGGAAAATGAAATTTATGGATTCAATTATTTATGTCATAAAAAATACTTTAAAGTAAACAATACTAAAATTTGATAACATATTAGCTATCCCATCTCTCTTGTACGGACATTGCTGGACGCTGTCAAAGAAAGACGTCAAACAATAGAGTCCGCTGATATAGGATTGTTGCATGCGGTGGCAGTATTACTAAGTGGGTATGTGAAAGAATGGATAAAGCAATGGTTGGATTTGCTTCCCTGAACCACTGTCCACATGAGATTAGAGCTGGAAGTTGATAGCTAATGTCACCTGCAGGCTACGGGTTTAATTCGAGCACCAGCAAGTTGGGTCCAATGGACACTCATTTAGGGGCTGACCGACACGCATTATTTTATAGCCATAACGGTTCAAAATTGGGGGAGCTCGAATTACGTGCGGGATTAGCCCAGGTAGAAAAAGTAAAAGTTGAATTAAGTGCAGGGATTCCTGAACGCCCACTTGAATTGCATGTCGAGCTGTCCTTGGACGTCCCTTTAACAACTGGGACTGAACAGTCGATAAGTGTAGCCGATAATCATGTAGTGTCCTCAAGAAGGTGCTGATCTCATCTTATGTTCAACAAGGTTATTTTATTTTGTTTCAGAGTTCTACAGTATTAAAAGAAACGTATTGAATTTAGGTGGATTCAAGCCAGACACACACCAGCTATGGAACCAACTGTGGGTTACTACAATGATCAGCGAGAAAAATAGGAAACTATTCGTCATCGATGGTTTGAAATGTTATATTCAAAGGATAGTAAGTAACAATAAGGAAAAATAAGCATGATGCAAGAGACCTTGTAAAGCTTATGTTAAAATTGATGAACAGTGCGTCATAGTAGAGAGATTGTTGAACTATGATAATGAAAAAAACGAGAATCAGCTAAGGAACAGGCAAAGAGTAAGTGAAATTTTGAAATGGAAAGCTGTGCAAATTCTTCGGAGAGACGGGCTAAAATTATACACTCTGAAATATCAAACGGTGATTACAGACGTAACTAGAGTCAGGAACAGCATGCATCATGCTCAAGCAGACATTAAGCCGAAAGTCCCAACATCTTTGGAAGCCTTACATTCTATTTTAAATGGGTTGAATATTAAAACAAATGCAGATAAATAATTTTTATTGATAAACGACAGTGAAGAAAGCAAAATAAATAAATAAATAAATAAATAAATAAATAAATAAATAAATAAATAAATAAATAAATAAATAAATAAATAAATAAATAAATAAATAAATAAATAAATAAATAAATAAATAAATAAATAAATAAATAAATAAATAAATAAATAAATAAATAAATAAATAAATAAATAAATAAATAAATAAATAAATAAATAAATAAATAAATAAATAAATAAATAAATAAATAAATAAATAAATAAATAAATAAATAAATAAATAAATAAATAAATAAATAAATAAATAAATAAATAAATAAATAAATAAATAAATAAATAAATAAATAAATAAATAAATAAATAAATAAATAAATAAATAAATAAATAAATAAATAAATAAATAAATAAATAAATAAATAAATAAATAAATAAATAAATAAATAAATAAATAAATAAATAAATAAATAAATAAATAAATAAATAAATAAATAAATAAATAAATAAATAAATAAATAAATAAATAAATAAATAAATAAATAAATAAATAAATAAATAAATAAATAAATAAATAAATAAATAAATAAATAAATAAATAAATAAATAAATAAATAAATAAATAAATAAATAAATAAATAAATAAATAAATAAATAAATAAATAAATAAATAAATAAATAAATAAATAAATAAATAAATAAATAAATAAATAAATAAATAAATAAATAAATAAATAAATAAATAAATAAATAAATAAATAAAATAAAAAAAACATTGTTGCTTTCTCAACTGAAACAAACTTAAAATGCTTAAGTGAGTGTGAAGTTATCTACACAGATAACACATTTAGAAGTTGTCCAAAATTATTTCTCCAAATATTAACCATCCTTGGGATAAACAATTTCAGATACATACCATTAGCATTTTAGGCAAAACTGTTGAAACATAGGAACATGCTTTATTTTACTTGGCGCAGGAAATGAAGATACATTTAACTTTTAGTACGAAAATGATATGTTGACTTCGAAAAAGCCTTACACGTGGCTGTTAGTAAATACTACGCGCAAGTGCAAACTTATGGTGATGTAAATTTCACTCGGACAAAGTTGGTGGAGCAAGATTCAGAATGTTAGTCTTAGAACTTTTCATAAGCAAAAGGATTCTGAGATTGGTAGTTTCCTGAAGTTATTTTTCGTCTTTCGTACTTAAATCCAAACCAAGTGTAAGATTGTTTTACTGATGGCACCATGGCAATACAACCCAATGATAGATGACTGCATGAATTTTGTGATCATATTCTAGAAAATTACATCATACGTGATAGCCAGTTTCCTCCAAATTTATGGGCTGAGTTTTCTTCCTCTTCCAAGCGTACAACCAATGCTTCATCTACTCCCCAGACCCCACAATTTACCAGCTGTAGATATCCTGAAAGGCATTCAAGCCGAAGTGTAAATTTAAAAGTACATTCTGAGTCAGCCATTAGACGATCAGCAATTCGAAGAAGAGAAACGGTTCAGAATGCAACGATGGAATTATATACCAATGAAATAGTATTTCAATTCATTAAAATGTATGTTATCAATGTCTGTCCAAAGTTGGGAGAAGTTTGACTTTAATGCATGTATCATTTTAACAATACCAGCCTTTAGCTTCTTCGTGAGTTTAGGCTGCCAGTCTTATGTCTGAAAAAAGGGAAGGAAAATTTTTGTTTGTTTTGCTTGGTAAAACACTCGAGGAATTCGTAGAAAACCTTGACGCGCAACTCGCAAATCTGTCCCTTCTCTGCACACAATTCGTAAACACCGTCAAAACCATATTTCAACCTCTTTTATTATTTCAACTTGTGTCTGTTGATTAAAAGTGAATTATCAACAGTGACTATACAGTTACGCCCTTACATTTTTACATATTAATTCAAATACTTTATTATAGATACTTAAAGAGTGCAAATCTCAAAGGTAATCTTGGAATAAGGAGGATATGGGTGTTACCATGTTGGGTAAGTGTAAAGCGATTAGTTTGATAAATTACAGATTACCTCCCCTGCCTAAAGTGAAAACTATTAAAACTCAAAAGAGAAGATGTAAAAGATGTAAAGAAATTACGTCACCCCGGTACATAAAGTTCTTGTGAAAAAGAAAACCAGCAAAGATGCATAAAAAAGAAGCAAGAACAAAAGAAATGGAATGGAGCAGAACCAGGACCGAGTGGATTCCACAGAAGATGTAGGTGACTTCAAATACTAGCCATGGCTGTAACAAAAGATTTTTCCTTCAACAAAGAAGACAAAAAGCGGGTGTAATGTTTACATTGCAACATGTGATATCATGTAAAGTGCACTAAAAATTAAAAATCCTTGTTTTACGTGCCACAGTTCCTCGGATACTGAAAGTAATTAAAACTCTCATTTGAGTCCATGAGACACAAAGTGGATAGTTAATAAACGAATGCCGAAATTTTCTATCTGATATATTCTAAACTTTCTTCATGTATTTTATCACAAACTAACCTCCTTGTATTTTATATAAATTATAAGTAATTATCATAACAATATAAATTGTGGTATTTAGAAAATGTGGTTAAGATGTCCGTTAGACCCTAAACTATCCTATGCACAAACCTACAGACAAGCAGCTACCTCACTGAAGAGATGGCTGAATCAATTCCATATACTTCGACATTGGAACAGGCCTATAGGCCTAAACAGTGTTGCTGATGATATTTCAGGTCACTGTTGTCAATAACTGTGAATGAATTATAACATATCGATGGTTTACATTTGTATTGTGTAATTGTGATATTCATCTATTAGTTTTAAGAAAACTGCCTCTGGATATACTACCACCACCTTTCACGCGAATTCCTTCATTTAAATTCATAACAGTTTCAGTTTATAGTGACGATTTTATCCTTGAATCAGTCAATGTTCCTGTTAAATAGTTTTATGTTGCATTAAAATGTGTATAATTTTCAAAATAATAACCTTGTGAAACTATAGATCACAACAGTTGATTTAGGAAACACCTTTGAATGTTGTAATATTCTAATATAATGCTTTACTAAACAGCTAACTATTGTCTTAGCCCACAAACACGTATATCCATGGAAGTAGCTCAAAGCATTTCTTGTGAGCATCTTTTATAGTGAACCTGAAGTAATTTGAAAAACAAACTTTTATACATAATTTGCAAAACAGTTTCGGAAATAAATGAGTGCAGAAATCTAAGTAGCAGTTACACACCAGCTTTTTAAAACTTAAACATACACTAATATACTGACTTCTTTACACTTTGAAACCGAAATTATGTCAATATATATATTTTATAATAGAAAGAAACAAAAGGAGATTCTAGTCAATAGTTAAGGGGAAGACGTAATAAAGCTGAATAGATTAAAGTCTCAAGAATGGAAGCCTAGGCAGATTTAAATCAATGATAAGGTTACAATTGTTGTTTGTACGAAGCCATAGTGATTCCGCGGCCTGATTCCTATCTTACCATGACGTGCTCTAAAGTTAGCCAATGGAAATCGCTTCCTTCGTGTTGCTCACGCAAAAACAAATGCAACGCAACACACACTTGTCTTGAATCGAGCCGAGAGTACACGTGCAATTTCTGAGTTGTACGTAAGCTAGCGCGTATACATAATTCGGCGGTTGCTAAAGGGTGACGAAGTTAAAGTGTTATAACGTTGTAGTTGAAGTTACAAAGTTACATTCTATTTAAATATCGTCGGCAGTTCTCTACAAGTCTGGAAATTTGCCAATAAAGTTAAATGTTGGTTAATTCTTCGTTTGGTTCCATTCCTACCACAACTCACGCATACCCTGTAGATTAGGACCTCTTGCTAGAGCTAGTCCGGACACCAAACACGAGATCTTATAGGTCTTAAAGGCGATGTATTCGACGGAGAGGAACGTTTGCGTTAACTTTGATGAAGAAATGGAACCCGAGGAATAACCTAAGACAGGGACGAGATTATTTATCTTCTACTAACGGAATCCGCACCTCCAGTAATGTTGTTGCTTTCTTAAGATTTTTTTTCATCCTACATAGACTCTCTCCCCCTTTGACTCCCTTCCTAAACCTTTATCTCTGTGTCTCCCATCTCCTCTCTGTTTCTACTATAAAATGACTTCGCATAATCCCTTATATATCAAGTATCATATTAAAATCAATATTTGTATTTGCCAGATATCACCCCCAGTACAATTTTACTAGGAATCTCAAATTAAGTAGGTAGTATGTCCTGTTTGCATATATATTACGGAAAAAAGAATACAATTTGAACACTCAGTTTTTACTCCTAATGAACTCATCCAAGAGAAAAGAAGAATGGCTTAAGATTCTTTATAGATACCGCACGAGAGTTCAACCTAAAATATTTCAAGAATCTATAACGAATGTTTGGAAAACCTGTTATACTGTTGTAATTTTTTGAAAATATCTTATGGTTAATCGCTTGTACAAACTTAATTCAAAATTTTGGATTACAGAAAATGCAGTTAGTATACACATTGAGCCTTTACAAGTGGCTTATCAAAGCGGAGCAGAGTGGCGCAGTGGAAGCGTGCTGGGCCCATAACCCAGAGGTCCGTGGATCGAAACCACGCTCTGCTGAAGTAATTTTTTCTCTCTCTTTTACTGTATGTATATAGGTCCTTTTCTTGTATATTGAAGAATTATGAATTAAGCGCTTTCAACGAGTCAAATATACATCGATTGAAACCAGTGACTTTTTCTACTAACTTTAAATGTCGCTCTTTTAAACTGCAATATTTCATTGTTGAACTAGGTTTTCAAGAACAATGTATATAATATGAAAACCCTGAGTGTTGCCAGTAAAGTGAATTTACCGTTAGTTCTAACTTTTTTGGGAAACCATCTCGCAAGTCACCTTATTTTAATCTTCGCCTATACGGAGGCGTATGACATATTATTGCATTGTTGATAAAGCAATTAAAAGAAGGCTCTAAAATTGCATTAAGATTTTTTTCTGTGCAAGTAGAGCTGATATTTTAATTTCGGTCTGTTTTGAAAATCAAATATATTTTTAGCCTGCCGAACTGGTAACAATAAGACGTGAAAAATTTTGGCTTTCCAAACTTAACTTGATTGGCGAACAAATTTATTGGAAGCAGTAACATGCATTATCATTTAACACAGTTTATTAGAAGGCAATTTAGTGTGCTACCATTAACTGCTGTTGGCAACACTGAAAACCTATGTAACGTTAACCTTTATACATATACTTAGTTCAATATCTAAGCTAGAGGTCTAGGGAAAATACTGTGAAGACCTTCAGACTACCGTAAGGGAAGATTTTCCTTCCTTAGAATTTAAACTCTTTAAACTCATCATTTAAACTCTTGCAACAAATAAAGGATAAACGCAGAATACATCAATCAATACAAAGGTCAAACATTCAGCAGGTTGGAGCTTCCGACTCACCGATGTTTTTCTATTGTGACTGTGACCCAGCTAGAAATAATCACCACTCAGCCGGTTAGACCTACATGTAATCCTATAAGTCATTCCACCTCAAATCGCACACAATATGGCAAAAATTGACCTTAATCTCTCAGATTTTCTTGAAAATTCTTTGGTGATTTGGAACAAAATCCATTTGACCCGTGTTTCTTCGTTTTATATACAAAAATGTATTTTAGCTGAAATTAATTTTTGAAGTGTCCCAAAAATCGCGCGCTCCTCAACCTTCGATCAATCATAGCTCCGATTGTGTACTTGATCTTTGGCTCAAATTAAAGATAAATCGCTGTATTTCATAAGGTATTTATTAGACAATTTTATTAATTATTATTAATATTATATTTTACACGATTAAGTTTTTAAAGTTAGATAATAAAACAAACTCGACCATTTAAAAATCTGAAAAAAAAAAAACAACTAAAAATACACTGAAGTTTATTCAATATTCTCAGAAAAAATCAGAAAGGAGTCTCTAATAGTTCAGTTGTAATTAACTTTAGAAGTCAGTGCAGCGGACTCACCTGGCAGCGGTGACAGCTACCGTAACCTCGTACAACAATTGGCACCTTCCATTACGGCAACTGTTCACTGCTTGAGGTTCCATGAACGTTACAACACTACAGTAAGGAGAACACTGCTAGCTGACACTATTACATGTACACTATTAGCATCTCCAAAATGTTTTTAAAATATGCATTTTAAACTAATGTTTCCATACAACACAAAACTTTAAATTTCTACTCGTGTACCTCCCTCTTCGAAAGAAAATTGTTTCACTAAAGCTTCAGTTTTTGACAAAGGAATGAAGGAGTGTAATTTTAAAGCACAGCTGGACCCATCGTTCTTGGCCCCTGACCTTGACTGGAAGTCCTGTAGGCGAACTCATATCTTTTGTCTGTTTCATCAGCTCATATTGCATAATTCTGCGAATGAAACCATGCACTACATGGGGGAGGGGAGGGGAGGGGGGAGGTAATGATGTCTGCATGATCTGAGACAGTCCTTGCTAATTCACAGGTGCTTTTTACTGCAGCGTAGAGCTGAAGACATTGATCTTTGCGATAAGGAGTGAATACAGTACATTTTTGTGAGACATTGATCATAGGTAAATCAATTATGCCACCTGTACGCTCTAAATTAGGGGTCGAAACATTACACAGTCAGAGTAGAGAAATTGTTTCAAATCTATGGGCGTATATAAAGAAAGAAGCTAAACGCAATGAACTGCTTAGAATATTTTTTCAAAAACATTCAAAAAGTTCAAAAGCGTGTATCAGATGCCACAGGAGTATCAGAAAGAAGGTACATTGTGTAGACATTTTTCTGCATGAACTGTACTGCCTTAGTAAGAAGAAGTTATGTGAGTAGCATATGAAGCTGACGCACCTATTCGAATGCTATCTGCAGTCACCTGGCTTGGTACTCGTTTTCAAGCTTTACATTTACTTCCTCCAGGGGCCAAAAACCGCGAATCCAGCTTTACAAACGATCTCTACTTCATGTGGTCCGTGAGCGTTTGCAGGCCTCCCGAAAAAAAATTGTAGCAAATGCACTTATACACGCTCCATGGTTTTTAACATCTTATTTTATAGATAAAATGTCAGGGAATACTTTTTTTTTTGAGATTTTTAACACATCGATTTAAATTCTATTTTTGGTTTTAGAAAATTTACCTTCAAAAAATAGTCCAAAATTTGTAAATTTGTGTGTAATAATGATTGGTCGAAAGTTGTTAAAAGTGTTGCATTTAACCTTTCCAGTGCGCCAAACGCCAACTCCCAACTTTATATGGCCTTAGAGTAACAACTGATTTTATATTGCGGTGCGCCCAGAAATTGCTTAGTTTCTAATAGCCATAACTAAGCAAGTAATTTAAAAACGTGGAAATAAGAAATACGGGTCTCCTTATTTGATGCCTATTATTCGTTTAAAAAAAATTGAACCTCCTACGAAAAAGTCGTGTTTTACGGGTGTGCGATTTGACGTGCATTGACCCCTATGAGGTGATTACAAAGATAAATAAAATTGTGGTGCCGTTTTAGCAATTTAATGCATATTAAAGCAGAAAAAATATTTTTCTGTGCACTTTTAATAGTATAACGAATTCAAATATTGAACGATTAGGTCTTATTAAAGACAACCAATCTATATATTTTTTATCTTCATTTTATTTCCTATTGTCTTGTTTAGTCATGGTTTAACAATTTTGTTTTGCAGAAGTCTTAATTTTCGTTGAAATTACGTCACAAAAGCGCCTTCTGAAGTTGAGGAGGACAGTGTCTCGATCGAAAGGCGATATTTTGTGTCTAGGTCCCTGACGGGGCACCCCCTGGGTGGATGGATGAGGTGAATGGATTTTAAAGGTGGCCGGAACGTTGCCACAACAAAGCAGGTGGCATGGTCTCTACATTTTTCCAATTAGAATCACCCCGGCGTAGGCCCGGTTCCTCTCCCCCCGCCCCCCTCGAATTCATACTACCAAAGGGAGTGTGGGATTCGGAAATCGAGTCCACTCTATCCGGACCGAAACCAGTAAGCTCATCTTCCAATCCGGGTACGAGATTTCCAGTGTGCATCCTTTTCCCCTGCCATGCTGCTGCCGCGATGTTCGACGAAGGGTAAAATGTAATCATTAATGTAACGAAATGGACGGACAGGAAGTTTGGAGGAAATGGAAATACTTACCAGCATTCTCTGTAAACCGGGAAAAATCTCCAAAAGGTAAAAACATGTGTGTAAAGTCTGCCGCGAGGATCAAACCGTCGACCTCCCGAACAAGGGCCAAAGACGTGACCGCCTCAGCCACCCCGCTCGGCAACTAATCACCTACCCGCCTATCAAAGAACTGGTTCTATTCACCTCTCCCCCTCCCCTCAGGAGATCATATCTTCAGTTAAAGATCATACAAAGTTTTGTATGTTGTCTTTAACGTCTTTTTACTACAAATTACTCTTTGTTCTAGTTTATTAAGTATAAAAATAAAATAATTTACCTTGTTTTATTGAGCTTACTTTAATTGCCATAAACATCTCAGATACACTGAAGTATTATCCTAATAGCTGTACTTGAGAAATTATTTAACCATAGTTTTCCATGAAAGGTAATTCTTCTTCTTTGCCTGATTATCCTCTCCTTGTGTAGGACTTACAACCCCTAGGACTTACGAGCCAGTGCCTAGGGTCAGACACCTGTCGGGGAGCAGACGAACCTATGGACCGGACAGGGTGAAGACCTGGAAGTGAATGGTGAGCAAGCACCAGGTATGATAGTGAGGAAAAGGATGATATGAAATCAGGTGAAATCGATGATTGAAAGGTAATTCAATTCCAATGATTGTTACTTAAGTACTTTATGTTCCTTAAGATGCATGGTAATTTAAGGAAATTGCAAATGATACCTGTTTCTAGAAATTATTTAACCTTAAAGACTTCTATGAAAGTTAATTCAACAATAATGTTCAACTACAGAGATTATTACAAGTGTTTTCCCGTATTCTATTCCTTATATTTCTTTTCCTTTGTATATGATCTGTATTTTATTCTTTTATTTTTATTTACCCCCTCCGTATTCCTAAAGGATCTAAAAATGGATGACTGTATAACGTCGTCGCACCGAGAAGGTACTTTGCAGTCCAAAGCCAAACGAAGAAAGCCTTTGAAAGCTCTCGTGCTGCCTGAACACCATTAAGAATAAAGTGAGGAGTTTCAACATAGGCAGCTGCCAGAAAAGAATAATCCATGGATCATCACTCTAAATAAACGAAGCCTCTAGTTATTGCCTACCTCTTAAATTGCAATGAAGAATTATACTAGTTCAAAAAATAAGTAGCATCTGGAATAAAAATGTTGTCGACTTGCTTGAAGGACCCATAGGTATATACAAGAACTGCAAGTGCGATATTGTGAAATAGCACCGAGACAGACCATTGCAAGGTGCTAGTATTCAGTAGATATAACGGGCAGAGGTAACATTTACATTTAAATCTGGAGCGTGACCTTGGTAAAGTTTTCGGATGGCTTCTTATTGGATTCTGGAGAACATGTCCCGGACAAGATTGATTTTTTCTTTCTCTTCCGCATGTATGTATGTATGTACCTCGGGAGTCACACAGCAAGTTTCTGAGCACGTATTTCACAACTTTCATCTCGGACTTATTACATTCGCCTTTCCTTTGTTTTAGTTCTAACAACCGCTAAAAGGTCGCAGATTACAAGCACGACAGGCCTTAAATAAAGACACTGGTATTATTACTTTCTCTACTACTTACTAGGAGTATTCAATTCCACCCCAATGTTCGATATCGAGATATCAGGAAAGACATGTTTTGAAGTCCCCTGAATAAAAACAAGGGATTTTGATAAGGAATGCGAGTGTGAGTGAGAGAGAGAGATTGTGTGTGCGCGCGTGTGTGCAAAGCATTACATTAAATGTCGAATAAATACCAAATTTGGTATTCAAGTTTACCAACTTCCATGTATATGACACTAAGATCTTCAAGAAACTGCTCCAACCCAAATTTTAAATAAACAGCAAATTAAGCTTCCAAATTCGGCATAATATACGTTATGGATACTGTTAGCTGCGTCGAGAGATGGGAGTTGATATTCTAGTTATATTTTTAACTTTTATTTGCTTCATTCGAGAAAAAAAAATTGTTCACAAACGTATGTGGAGGCAAGCATTGCCATACAAGAGCGCTAGACGAAGATATTTATTTCTAGGGGCAAGTTTGAATACCTCAATTCCTAAATGCTCTTCACAAATACTTTTAAGAACACTTACACAGTGACATAACTCCCTTACAATCCACTACTGGTACGAGTACAATGGCATTCACTGCAAGTGAAGGGGTGTGCCGGAAGGTACAAAGTCCATGTGACGCGCAGGGAAGGTGAGCCAAGATGGGCCCATGAGCCTGCGTTTGGACATGGCTGATTTACATCATCAGGGAAAGAAGGAATAGAATGAATATTGATGGCACTCTGCCTGTGTAAAACGTCTCGAAACAAACTGCATCATGCAAATGTGCATTGTGTTCTTTTCTTTCCTTTTTATCTCGGAAATTGAGACTTTTAACACGTCTATCTACTAATACAAGGTCGTCATACTGAGCCCCGAGTTGCTGGGGGGTACCGCATCTACGCCACTCCATTTGGCATATTAAAAGCTAGTAATAGTCGTTAACAACATGTATGTTGAAAACTTGGAAAGAAATGTTCCTGTAACTTTGTACATCGGCACAAGTTACTACCGATACAGGTTGACAAATCCGATATCTGCTTCTACTAATTGAAGCAGTTGATATGAAGGGTAGGGAAGTTTCACATTGAGGAGCACATAACATTGCGCTAACAGTTTAAACGTGTTGTAGAATTAGCTCAGTCTCGCTAACCTTTCTCAACTGAGCTTTCTTTATTCTGAGTTATAATTCTGGCCTTTCCTTTTCTTTATTCGCTACTTAACTTCTATCATGGTGTCACTGTTTTAATTTTTTTCATAAACGAACACCAAATACAACTCAATCACATAGCTCGGGGTTCGAACCCACATCGAGAAAGAGACAAGTGCAAGCCTGAGTAACTCACGCAATGCCTTGAGCAGCCTTCGTTTCCCTTAACTGATAGCATACAGCTATTAGTCAAGGTCAAGGTGGTGAGCAAATTGCGCACTCTGAAAGTCAGTTGCCCAGGCATGGATTAGTGCCTTAAACCAGCGCAACCTACGACCCCTGTGACTTTTATACGCTTGGACCAGCTCGTATTGAAGTTTGCGACGAGAACTCTCAGGAATTTAGAAATATGGCAGCGTTGAGATTCGAACCCACGCCTCCGAACAGGTTAGCGCCTAAAACCAGTGCCTTAGACCGTTCGGCCACGCTATCAGTTATTCTTTTGTCTTATTACTTTTATTATAGGTAGATGTTTAAAAATATGGCAGCAGTGGGATTCGAACGCACGCCTCCGAAGAGACTGGTGCCTAAAACCAGCGCCTTAGACCGCTCGGCCACGCTACCAGTTGTTATTTTGTCTTTCTACTCTTCTTACTGATGTTTACGCCCAGAACTCTCACCAAGGTTAAAAATATGGCAGCGGTGGGATTCGAACCCACGCCTCCGAAGAGACTGGTGCCTAAAACCAGCGCCTTAGACCGCTCGGCCACGCTACCAGTTACTCTTTTGTCTCGCCGACTTCCAGGTTGCGACTCCATCAGCATGGCGGTCCAGCTTTAGTACAAGGTGATTTAGTGAGTGAAGGTGAAGTTTATTTATCTTGAATTTGATAATTTAATATCACTGATAGTGAAAGGGTTTATTAAGTATACGTCGTATATGTCTTATACAGTATTTTGTTTTTATAAAGTAGTGTAAATGTAAAGGATAGTTAATTTACGTTTAAAAAATTTACAATTTATCTGACAGTGATAGTGGAGTGTAAGGCACAGTAGTGTCTAATTTAAGTTATATATAACTGATAGTGACAGTCATGAGAAAGAATAGTTTTATATATAACTGACAGTGACAGTTTAGTACTTTTAGTATGTTTTATATGTATTAGTTTAAATGTGTGTAATTCTGTTTATGTTTATTTGTCATCTTGATTATTACAATTTGCATTTTATATAATTATGCGCGAGCATATTTGAGCTGTAGTGTGGGGTTTAAGAAGTTTCCAATACTTTCTGAATTTAGGGATTAAATTTTTTTATTAATATTTAATTCTGCATTTGAAATATTATGTGTTGAATGCCTGAAACAGAAGAATTGGCCACAAAAATAAACAAACGTAATAGAAAGACAAATAGTTATCTCCGAATTTCAAAAGGGAAAATCATTTTCGGAAATTGCTAATATTATTGGAAGAAACCACGCAACTGCAGGCGCAGTTGTATGTGATATGGAGAATGTGATATAGAGAAAGAAATGCTCTCATTCAATGTGCAATAAGGGTTGACCACAGAAGCTAATGCAAAGAGAGGAAAGTATGATAATAAGAATTGTCAACATGGATGCCAGTTTGACACAAGAAGAACAAGGAATAGAGACTTGAATATGCTCGAGACACAAGTTTCTGCGACAAAGTACTATTCCCACATGAAATTAAATTTAACATATTTGTAAATGGTGGCAGAATTTTAGTGTGCAGAGGGTCAAACAGTGAGTTTGAACCCAAACCATCCAAGCTACAGTGAACCACGGTGGTGGAGGCATTATGGTATGGGGAAGTATGGCTACATTTTGTGTTGGGCAAGTACTTTTTGTTGTAGACTACATTAGCAGATCTCAGTAGTTGAATATCCTAAAGGAAAAACTACAAAAAAAGTGTTGATAGCTTGCATTTAGGCCCAGATTACTATCATTAATGACACAATGACCCTAAACATACAGGGGAAAATTACTATTGTGTGCTTGTTATATCACACTTTTCACGTTCTCAAGTTCCCAGCACACTACCAGTTGTTCTCTTGTCTTTCTACTCTTCTTACTGATGTTTAAGCCCAGAACTCTCATCAAGGTTAAAAATATGGCAGCGATGGGATTCGAAACCACGCCTCCGAAGAGACTGGAGCCTTAAACCAGCGCCTTAGACCGCTCGGCCATGCTAACAGTTGTTCTCTTGTCTTTGCACTCTTCTTACTGATGTGTAAGCCCAGAACTCTCAGCAAGATTAAAAATATGGCAGCGGTGGGATTCGAACCCACGCCTCTGAAGAGACTGGTGCCTAAAACCAGCGCCTTAGACCGCTCGGCCACGCTACCAGTTGTTATTTTGTCTTTGTACTCTTCTTACTGACGTTTGCGCCCAGAGCTCTCACCAAGATTAAAAATTTGGCAGCGGTGGGATTCGAACCCACGTCTTCGAAAAGACTAGTGTCTTAAACCAGCGCCTTAGACCGCTCGGCCACGCTACCAGTTGTTATTTTGCCTTTGTACTCTTCTTACTGATGTTCACGCCCAGAACTCTCACCAAGGTTAAAAATATGGCAGCGGTGGGATACGAACCCACGCCTCCGAAGAGACTGGTGCCTAAAACCAGCGCCTTAGACCGCTCGGCCACGCTACCAGTTGTTCTCTTGTCTTTGTACTCCTCTTACTGATGTTTAAGCCCAGACCTCTCACCAAGGCTAAAAATATGGTAGCGGTGGGATTCGAACCCACGCCTCCGAAGAGACTGGTGTCTAAAACCAGCGCCTTAGACCGCTCGGCCACGCTACCAGTTGTTCTCTTGTCTTTGCACTCTTCTTACTGATGTGTAAGCCCAGAACTCTCACCAAGATTAAAAATATGGCAGCGGTGGGATTCGAACCCACGCCTCTGAAGAGACTGGTGCCTAAAACCAGCGCCTTAGACCGCTCGGCCACGCTACCAGTTGTTCTCTTGTCTTTGTACTCCTCTTACTGATGTTTAAGCCCAGACCTCTCACCAAGGCTAAAAATATGGCAGCGGTGGGATTCGAACCCACGCCTCCGAAGAGACTGGTGCCTAAAACCAGCGCCTTAGACCGCTCGGCCACGCTACCTGTTGTTATTTTGTCTTTGTACTCTTCTTACTGATGTTTAAGCTCAGAACTCTCACCAAGGCTAAAAACATGGCAGCGGTGGGATTCGAACCCACGCCTCCGAAGAGACTGGTGCCTAAAACCAGCGCCTTAGACCGCTCGGCCACGCTACCTGTTGTTATTTTGTCTTTGTACTCTTCTTACTGATGTTTAAGCTCAGATCTCTCACCAAGGCTAAAAACATGGCAGCGGTGGGATTCGAACCCACGCCTCCGAAGAGACTGGTGCCTAAAACCAGCGCCTTAGACCGCTCGGCCACGCTACCTGTTGTTATTTTGTCTTTGTACTCTTCTTACTGATGTTTACGCCCAGATCTCTCACCAAGGTTAAAAACATGGCAGCGGTGGGATTCGAACCCACGCCTCCGAAGAGACTGGTGCCTAAAACCAGCGCCTTAGACCGCTCGGCCACGCTACCAGTTGTTATTTTGTCTTTGTACTCTTCTTACTGATGTTTACGCCCAGAACTCTCACCAAGGCTAAAACTATGGCAGCGGTGGGATTCGAACCCACGCCTCCGAAGAGACTGGTGCCTAAAACCAGCGCCTTAGACCGCTCGGCCACGCTACCTGTTGTTATTTTGTCTTTGTACTCTTCTTACTGATGTTTAAGCCCAGAACTCTCACCAAGGCTAAAAACATGGCAGCGGTGGGATTCGAACCCACGCCTCCGAAGAGACTGGTGCCTTAAACCAGCGCCTTAGACCGCTCGGCCACGCTACCAGTTGTTCTATAGCCTTTGTACTCTTCTTACTGATGTTTGCGCCCTAGAACTCTCACCAAGGTTAAAAATATGGCAGCGGTGGGATTCGAACCCACGCCTTCGAAGAGACTGGTGCCTAAAACCAGCGCCTGAGACCGCTCGGCCACGCTACCAGTTGTTCTCTTGTATTTGCACTCTTCTTACTGATGTTTAAGCCCAGAACTCTCACCAAGGTTAAAAATATGGCAGCGGTGGGATTCGAACCCACGCCTTCGAAGAGACTGGTGCCTAAAACCAGCGCCTGAGACCGCTCGGCCACGCTACCAGTTGTTCTCTTGTATTTGCACTCTTCTTACTGATGTTTAAGCCCA
This sequence comes from Tenodera sinensis, assembly GCA_030765045.1. Lineage (NCBI taxonomy): Eukaryota > Metazoa > Arthropoda > Insecta > Mantodea > Mantidae > Tenodera > Tenodera sinensis. Next base: position 90,528,482 of record CM060969.1, on the reverse strand, counting down.
GAACTCTCACCAAGGTTAAAAATATGGCAGCGGTGGGATTCGAACCCACGCCTTCGAAGAGACTGGTGCCTAAAACCAGCGCCTGAGACCGCTCGGCCACGCTACCAGTTGTTCTCTTGTATTTGCACTCTTCTTACTGATGTTTAAGCCCAGAACTCTCACCAAGGTTAAAAATATGGCAGCGGTGGGATTCGAACCCACGCCTTCGAAGAGACTGGTGCCTAAAACCAGCGCCTGAGACCGCTCGGCCACGCTACCAGTTGTTCTCTTGTATTTGCACTCTTCTTACTGATGTTTAAGCCCAGAACTCTCACCAAGGTTAAAAATATGGCAGCGGTGGGATTCGAACCCACGCCTTCGAAGAGACTGGTGCCTAAAACCAGCGCCTGAGACCGCTCGGCCACGCTACCAGTTGTTCTCTTGTATTTGCACTCTTCTTACTGATGTTTAAGCCCAGAACTCTCACCAAGGTTAAAAATATGGCAGCGGTGGGATTTGAACCCACGCCGCTGAAGAGACTGTTGCCTTAAACCAGTGCCTTAGACCGCTCTAGCTTTTCAGGACTAAAACGGTGTGATATTTTATGGAACCCTGAAAGACAATGTGTTAAAATTGCTGACATATTTCCGAAAGCTTATAGTAACCAAGGATATGGCTTTCCTTCTTGCGATAGTTGTTTGAATAATGAGTTAATCATGCCATAAAAAAAAGGACAAAACCTGAGGGTAAGTTAATCCTTCAGTCACTAATAACAGAAATATCTTGCAACTTAGGGTCACGCATGTGCGCTTGTAAGGTTTGTGTTTTAAGAATTTCAAATGTGAACATAGTTAACGGTATAGATTTGTTCCAATTTTGTCTTCTGTATGACTTCGTGAGTGTTTGTTTGGTAAGGAACAACAGTCTCAAGTTTAGCCACAAGATTATGAATAGATGTTCTTGAAGCAAGTAATTGTCGAAGGAACTTGAGGAAAAACTTCTCACAAAGACAGGCCGAATCGTACATATAAAAATGTTTAGCTCCAACGTTAATTCTCTTTCCGTTTTCGGAAACGAAAGTGGACAACTGAACACACGCAAATTGAACGAATGGAAGTTTGCCGTGAGTGCGGGGTATGGAGTGTGGGGAAGACACCCGGTATTGCTTCAGACGCTCAATTCCGGACAGGTTTTGTATGAAAATCTCAGTATTGTTACCAGGTTAAGGAATTTATAGTGCATATGGCCACACATATAAGTAAAATACACTCCTTTTCGTTTTCAAAATAAATAAAATAATATACTTATTCGCTTTACGTACTAACTCCACCACTAGTTTTGTCTGCTTGGAGCTAAGCGAGGGTCTGTCACAAACCAGCCAAAATATTCATAACGTCTTTATTTACTACAATAATTGTTATTGCTTTTAGCTTTATTATTGTATATCTATACTATATTCTACAAGTTTCATGCACTAATTGATCAACTATGCATATTTGCAATCTTATTACATTATGGACCAAATACATTTCCTTCTTATCCCTAAATAGTCTCCGAACATATGTATTAAGCCGAGATTTATGTTGCAAGACTTTTTTTCTATCATCGTTTCCTTTGAATCGGTTCTTTTCTCCAGATATCTGTGTCTTCACATGTTAGAAATATATACTCCATCTTAATCTCTCTTCATAGGGCATCAACCTTCTTCAGTCTTTCCCCATAACGTTTCAATCTATTCCCAATTTAAACCACCCAGTGCCCTCACTTTGGTTTGATTACATTTATCAGCTCGTGTATACGTTCTCCATTATTATTCCAAAACCCTTATAGCGTTCAAGTAGACTTATTTTTTCATCATTATCAATCCAATTCCCAGAATTCTTTAACAATATTCTCTTTTCCTGGACAAATATCATCCAGCCATATGTTTGTTGCCTCCTTAGTTCACCTAAAAATTCTTTGCGTTATACGCTTTTCTTGTTAACAATTGAACTTTCTTTTTCACTTTTTCTTTTATCTCATATTCTCATATTCATAATATAGTGTCAAATACTGCCCAATTCTTATTTCATATGCATTCAGCCTCACACCCATTGTCACTTACACCAATTTTACTTTTAAATTTCTTATCCTCTCACTTCTCCACTGTTGGCACTCTGGAATACAAAACAAATATTTCTAAATGAAAAAAAAAAAAAAAATCGAAAATATAAACTAACTTAATATCGGGTGTGTTAAATCTTCCTCTTCTATTATTGCCCTCATTCCCCAGAGAATGGATAAAAGTGGCTAGTCAAATTTTGAGTTTTTCCCAAGCATCCTGTACTTGATTCCACAAATCTTTTACTTTGGCTGTCTTGAAGGCAAATTTAAGTCCCAACATGACTTTTATTCTGTGATAACGGATTCTAATTTGATCAGCAAGGAAGCCCATGTATTACTGAGACATCCAACTGCAACATATAACAGATTCAAACGAGGTGGTTACCGCCTACGACTTGCATTCACAGGGTCCCCATTTCAATTCCCAGCGATCGCTCATTCTGATGTACGGTTTTTCATGGTTACCCCGGATCGGTAGGCGAGTGCTGAGGTGGTTCCTGTTTTTACCACAATTTTCCTGCCGTGTATCCGCCATTTCCTTCATTAACATTTGTTTTAGGATAGTGGCTGTTGGATGTGCCCTTTGTAGGGATGTCTTTCAGGGATTGCCATCTGTACCTGCCTCCGAATGGTCTCCAACACAGGGGGCACCACTGGGGGAAGGTGGCCCGTGGTGGGGGCTCGAGTGGAATCCAATGCGCTCGAATTGGAAGTGTTATGGGCCCCATCCATGCTTGTGCCCGTCGTCATCCGGATCTCGTCCCCCTTCGAGACTCTCCCCTTTTTCCTTCATAGTGGGGGCAGGTGGAAGTAAAAATGCCCATTGAGGTCTACTTGCAATTCTCTGCCACGGCTGTGGATTTCAGTTTGTCTGTGCGTTTAGCTTTAACACGAAATAGATACCGGCCTTGACGGTATTTTGTAAAACATTTTACTCTGGGGCGCTAGACAAATAAATCCCCCCCGTCTTTGCATATGAAAATGTCATCTCGTCTGTGGATATAACCTGGGACAGCTTTCTTTCTAGGTCCTCATAATCAAATGTGAAATTGAGGGGCTTTGGAAGCCGATTCTCTTGTTTGGCTTAAGAAAATTGCAACGGATCGAAAGATAAACGTGAATGATTTCATTTCAAATAATTCATACTCGCTAGCCACGAAAAGGGAAGTAGATATGGATAACGAACTGAATGACTTCAATTGTATAATAGGAGCACTAAATAGAACTTTGAAAAATAAAGTCAGAAAAGGCTCTATAATGAAACTATACAACATGATGGCAATTCTTACAGTAACTTATGGAAATACAAACACAAATACTGGAAATACAATTTTGATGTTTTCACAACTCATCATCAAAATGGACCTATACAAATAGATTATACATATACTACGAAGGAACTGAATAGGAGGACATTAGCGTACTCTCTCTAATCAACTTTTATGGGCGCAGCTTCGTTTAGTTACAAAAAGCACACAGCATGACAAAAAAGTTCTACAATATTATATACCACCTCTTGCAGTCTTTGAGGAGTCATAGAATGTCATGACATAGTTTTGACAGAAAATACAATGCACACTTTATTTGCCTATCCTTATGCTCCTTGAGCTGCACGTTGTGTATTTGGCTTTTTGTGAACTTTCAAAATAAAATGTTGTGTGTAATATACAAGGTATTGAGGGTATGAGTGCGCACACCCTATCGGAACTTTTTGACGTTAAGCTGAAGCAATTTTCCTCTATAGTGCATGGTTGTACAAATAAAAACTAAAATTATTGAAATGTTTGATTGCCAATGTGTCAGTACACCTTCATAGTTTACTTCTGCAAACAGCATAGAGAGATAGAACTTACAAAATCTGATGTTATGCACTCACATGACTTTCTCTACTCTTGTACTAACCATTCTTACAGACTTATTCTTCTGTCTTCTTCGTCTTATTTGAGATAAACACTTACAGAAATTATCTTATTGCTCGTTTTCTTGCACGTGCAACGGGAATATGGGAATACAGTAGACATTGAACGATAGTCAAATCTTTTAAAGCTTTCAAATTCCGTTCTCTTTGCACGCCTAGCATAAAAATAAATAGCGATGTTCCATTTGACAGAAGAATAAGTTCTCCAAAGCTTACATAAATAACGAAGAATATCTCCGAAATGGTTTCACTCTACAAAAAAGTTTAGCAACATCATAATTTTTTTGTATAATAAGATTTGGTCTATCTCTTACGGCTTACCAGTTATGTAAAAGTCATCCAGAGTAAATAGCACTTCATGGGCTAGAGCCAAAACATTCAAAATATACATTTCATTTCATAAAAATACTTCAAACATATGACATTTTAATCAAAATCATTAGAGCCATTTTCAAGAAGATAAAACTTTTCCATGTAAAGGGTAGTTTAGGGTGGAGCAATTTTTTCAAAATCTTCGTGTCGCATCCTTGAAAGTCATTAAACTTAAATACCAACTTTGGTATTTAATTGACTCTTCGTTTTTGAGTTATGCTGTCCACAGACTGACAAACACACAGGACCTTTTTCTAAATATGTTTGTTTGGATTAAGAGGACCTGAAAACATATTTCCGGTAAAATCTCGACATCGAATTTTTGACTGGAATACAATACTTCCCCTACTATACGCAGTAGAGAAAGTAAAACTGAGTTATTCATGCCCTTTTCATTTGTTTCTAAGATGGTATTAAACAATCGTATTGAAGTGTGTCTATTGGAATATATTTGAGTTTGGCAACAAGCGCGCAAATTTGGCTTGTATGCAGAGCGGAAGGACAGGATTGTTGACAGAACAAACTACCTGCTCGGAAAACTTGAAAGAAAATCTCTCGTTATGCGCAGCTGCTGATAACTAGGATTCGGTCCGGGTTGCAAATGACGATATGTTGAGAGCTACTTTACCGTATTCGTTTGCAGTTCATGTTTGTTGATATTAGAGGATGTAGGGAAAGGGAAGGTGACACACCGCTATAGTAATTTATTTGTAAGGCGACAACCTTGTACCGCCCTACCCACAATGTGCTACGTCACAAAACCTTCCTGCAAACATAACTGAAATGTCAACTACATGCAGCCGGGAACAAAGCCTACGATAACAAACATAGGCACGTGACAAAATCAGTTTGGAGCTCAGACCTACTTTGGGCTTTCACTCGTCGTGGGTGTGTACGCATGCATGGAAGCGAAAGACACATCAGTTACAAAACATTCGCCTCTTCAGTCCTACTCTGTTGCCAGACTGTGCAGACAAAGTATTCAATAATGTTCAATTATCTCCTTCACCTTTCATGATATATGAGTTTGTTATTGAACTTTTTTATTCGTCACATTTGAATATAGCATCAAGCGACATCTGCGCACTCACACCCCTAATATCCTGTATACGTATTAGTGCTACACAGGCCAGGTGTCCACTCTGACATTGCGTCCAGTAGTCGCTGCTACCGTCACGGGATTAACGTGTCCTGAGTTGTTGACGGCGCCTAGTGCACGGTTAATGCGGACACACGGCTGCTCATAATGCTAACATAAATACATCCTTCTTTTCTACTACCATGTCGCAAAAGTGAGATTCTTTTATGCATAGCGCTAAATACTGAAGTTCACCAAAAGCCTATCGTTGCACATTTCCCCCATTATACTAATCTAGGGTTATACTTGGCGACATTTCATCTGTTTAATTTTCACCAATGCCAGCAACATTCTAACATTCTGCGCATGTCAAAGAAACGGTCATAGTTGGTGTTATTTGTGCTTTTGCATTGACGGTACAAACATCCTCTTGCAGACACGTAAATAGCTTACTTAAAAAGGAATACCCTCGATAGAGTCGACTTCATTGTCTTTCATTGGACATTTGGAATCATGTTAAGTGTTTCACACTTTGTAATTGTTGTTTATACACCACCACCACCGCCACCGCCACCGCCACCGCCACCGCCAGCGCCACCGCCACCGCCACCGCCACCGCCACCGCCGCCGCCGCCGCCGCCGCCGCCGCCACCACCACCACTACCACCAGTACTCAGTACTCTCTAATAAGGGACACACATGAAAAAAACACTCCTTGGTAAAGGTGTTTGTTTATCGCAAAAAATCAAACTGAATTGAAACAGCACAACTTTTACAAATTGCATAACCCACACAATTTTTAAATGTTCTATAAACGGCAACAGAGTTCTAGTTCTGTTTAGTGTGTATCTAAATCTCACGCAAAGGACAGAAAAGTATTGTATTGTAGGATAAATCCAGTCTTGTTAGAATATACAATTCATGTTTCGTCTATTCTTGTGGCCTTAATCGTTTCCGAAATATTCGCTTTTGTAGGTTTTAATTTTGCCAGATTCAAATCCACTTCGGAGCATTTGAAAGTGAGCAATTGCTCTTTTTCGCAGAAGCCTATGGGCAAATGTTTGTATTGCAAATGTTGCGCTCATGAAATAAAAGCTCTTCATTCTATAAACAATTGTCTAATGTAAGAATATCATACTAACATATTTAATTTATTGTTCTCAACTTAAAACATAAGGTTATCCAAATGAAACACAGAGTCATGTTGGTGTCTATAACACTTTATTGCTTGGGATACATCACGCATACAGAAACAAAGAGTGGCACATGGACGACGAAATGCCTTATCAATTCAAAGAAACACCCTAACTGCATGTAATGCTACATAAACTGAGCGAAAATGTCCATAGTTGACTACAGAACCAATATTTTCACGGGTGTCTCAGACGTCACCATAGTGTGTGGCTTTGTATCTTTCTTTGATGGTCCGTTTAAAGGCATGAACGTTACAGACGAGAAGTGGGGACGTAGAGGTTACGATGGAGGATCTCATGGCAGAAGCACTATAGGAAATTTTACCATTGTAGTGAAATACTCGTACCATACATATATGCTTCATATTGTGACAAAATGACAATTTGATGAATCCCACTTCTGACACCAGTGTAACAAAAACGCCCGATTATTTTTTCCTGCATTATTTTCTACTAGCCGAATGCGCAACAACAAACTTCTCTTTTACTGGCATTACACAGTCTCTAGTCCTTCGTGATATTACAACTCACAACTGTTTTCTTCTCGTATCCCTAACACACAACTTTCTGTTTTTCTTCCCTGTTTTTCCCTGCCTCTCAAACAGCTGACTTTGACGACACGACCACTCAGCAGTCATTAACTGCTTCCCATTTTCCTTCCGACGCAACGGTTATCTCACGCCATACGCAGCTGACACACACAGACAATCAGACACGCGCGCCCACTCAGACACACACATACACACACGCGCGCACATGCACGCACGCACACACACACACAAACTAAAAGCTGAACTAACTCAGTCCCTCTGCTCGTTCCTTCGCCTCCTTATATAACAAGGAAACTGTAACACGAATCTTTCTCGAAATTCTCCAAATACACACACTTCTCGAAAACCCCCTTTGGTTCTGTCGCTCTAATTGTTGTCACCTGTTCACAACAGTCATGCCTTTGGTGCACGCCCGTGAGGTGGGACCCGACCGTCCTTTGTTGTGCACCGCGGCCGGCGTCACACTATGATAAGTTTAACTTCACTTAACCTTTAGCAATACAATTTTAATAACCACGCATTTGGATAAATTCTTTGCCAGATCACATCTGGTTTCCTTTCTTCAATAATAAGCTAATACTTTCTGCTAATACCAAATAGCTTCCTGATATACACAAGTATTGGTGTCACGCACTATGCTTTGTCGCTTTGAGAAATAATTTTCCCTTACAAATCTGAATTTCATTTGGATAACTCTTATAGATGGAAGAATACGTTTTTATGTGTATATTATATTTGGGGTCCGTACGTAACAGCACATACAAGGGAAGTCCAGAAAGTAATAACCGTTGCACATTCCCGCTGCGCAGGTCACTGTCGAACTTCTATCCAAGGGCGAATGGTCTTCGTGACTTTTTTTTTCTCTTATGTGAGTTTCCGACGACACAAGTTGTTATCGGGCTGTAATTTTCAAAACTGTATGATACAGAGTCCCACCGATTGTGGAGTTCTTAGCAACGATTTTTGAACGCTCGGAAGTTAAAGCCTGCACAAATTTACGATCAACTAGAGGAAGTGTGTGGTGATACAGCAATGCACGAAAGAAATGTGATAAAGTGGTATGAAAAAGTCAACAATAAAACTGATGAAATTAGATCAGAAGCTCATCAGAGATGCCCTCCAATAAAAAAAGCATTCTTATTAAAAGATCCGGGTGTGTGTGTGTAACCTGTGCGTGTGTCTGTCTATGAACAGTATAACTCGACAACGAAAAGTCGGTTAAAAATAAGTTTAATATCTTTCAAGAATGCAACAGAAGCTTCTGAAGAAAATTCCTTCACGCTAAATTACTCCTTACATGGAAAATGTTTTGGAACATTTTTGTATTCTCGGAAATGATTGTAAGGATTTTGATTAAAATGCCATATGTTTTAGATATTTTTATGGCAAATGAGATGTATATTTTGAATTTTCTGGCTATAGCCCAAGCAGTCCTGTTTACTATTAATGACTTTTATGCATACCTGATAAACCATATGAGATCGACCAAATCTTACTATACAAAAATGTAGATCTCGCTAAAATACACAATTTATGTCCAAATGAAGTTTTTGTGGAGTGAATCATTTCGGAGATATTCCTTGTTATTTGTGTGCGTTTTGTAATACTTATGCTTTTCTCAAATGGAAGGTCGTTATTTTTTATATCTTCGCCGTGTAAAGAGAACGGGATTGCAAAGTCTTCATATAGCAACCAGATTTAAACAATTCGACTATCGTCAAAGCCTACTGCATTCCCATATTCCTCTTGCATCTACAAGAAAATAAGAACATTTATGCAAATGTTTATCTCAAATAACATGAAGGAGATAGAGGAATAAGAGTAAGAATAGTTGCTACAAGAGTAGAGAAAGTCATGTGACTGCAACACACCATATTTTTAAGTAGCGTGTTTTTTCAATAACCTTTTTTACTTTCTCTACTGGTAAGTAGGGGAAGTATTGCATTCCACCCAAAAATTCGATGTCGAGATTTCACCGGAAATATATGTTTTGAGGCCCCCTGAATCCAGAAAAAGCATTTTTAGAAAAAGGTCCGTGTGTGTGTCTGTGTGTCAGTCTGTCAGCCTGTCAGTCTGTGGACAGCATAACTTAAAAACCAAAAGTCGGTTAAACGCCCGTTGGTATTTAAGTTTAATGTCCTTCAAGGGTGCGACACGAGGATTTTGAAGAAAATAGCCCCACCCTAAACTACCCTTTACATGGAAAATGTTTAGAAATTTTTGATTTTCTTGAAAATGACTAACGATTTTGATTAAAATGCTATATGTTTGAGATATTCTGATGACAAATGAAATGTATATCTTGAAATTTCTGGCTATAGCCCCTGTAGTCGTATTTACTCTGGACGACTTTTGCATAACTGATAAACCGTTAGAGATAGACCAAATCATACTATACAAAAAAATGTAGATCTTGCTAAAATACACAATTTATGTCTCAATATGTAGGGTGAACCATTTCGGAGATATTCCTTGTAAAGTGTGTGAGTTTCTGAAAACTAGCGAAATACAACGTTGTTCATTTTTACTTTCTCTACTGGTAAGTAGGGGAAGTATTGCATTCCACCCAAAAATTCGATGTCGAGATTTCACCGGAAATATATGTTTTGAGGCCCCCTGAATCCAGAAAAAGCATTTTTAGAAAAAGGTCCGTGTGTGTGTCTGTGTGTCAGTCTGTCAGCCTGTCAGTCTGTGGACAGCATAACTCAAAAACCAAAAGTCGGTTAAAAACCAAAGTTGGTATTTAAGCTTAATGTCCTTCAAGGGTGCGACACGAAGATTTTGAAGAAAATAGCCCCACCCTAAACTACCCTTTACATGGAAAATGTTTAGAAAATTTTGATTTTCTTGAAAATGACTAACGATTTTGATTAAAATGCCATATGTTTGAGATATTCTGATGACAAATGAAATGTATATCTTGAAATTTCTGGCTATAGCCCCTGTAGTCGTATTTACTCTGGACGACTTTTGCATAACTGGTAAACTAGAGATAGACCAAATCATACTACACCAAAACTGTAGATCTTACTAAAGTACACAATTTATGTCTCAATAAATTTTCTTGTAGGGTGAACCATTTCGGAGATATTCCTTATTATATGTGTGAGTTTCGGAAAACTTAGAACTTTCGTGGAAAGGATCATCGTTGTTCACTTTTACTTTCTCTACTGGTGAGTAGGGGAAGTGTTGTATTCCACCCAAAAATTCGAAGTCGAGATTTCACCGGAAATACATGTTTTGAGACCCCCTGAATCCAAAAAAGCATTTTTAGAAAAAGGTCCGTGTGTGTGTGTGTGTGTGTGTGTGTGTGTGTGTGTGTGTGTATCTGTGTGTATCTGTGTGTCTGTCAGTCTGTCAGTCTGTCAGTCTGTGGACAGCATAGCTCAAAAACGAAAAGTCGGTTAAAAACCAAAGTTGGTAATTTGAAGAAAATAGCCCCACCCTAAACTATCCTTTACATGGAAAATTTTTCGAAAATTTTGATTTTCTTGAAAATGGCTCTAACGATTTTGATTAAAATGTCATATGTTTGAGATATTTTGATGACAAATGAAATGTATATCTTGAATTTTCTGGCTATAGCCCCTGTAGTCGTATTTACTCTGGACGACTTTTGCATAACTGGTAAACCATTAGAGATAGACCAAATTATACTATACAAAAAATGTAGATCTTGCTAAAATACACAATTTATGTCTCAACAAATTTTCTTATAGGGTGAACCATTTCGGAGATATACCTTGTTATGTGTGTGAGTTTCGGAAAACTTGGAACTTTCGTGAAATGGGTCATCGTTGTTCATTTTTTTATATGTTACGTGTACAAAGAGAACGGAATCTCAAAGCTTTAAAAGATTTGACTATCGCACAAAGCCTACTGTATTCCAATATTCCCCTTGCACCTATAAGGAAATAAGCAATAAGATAATTTGTACAAATGTTTATTTTAACTAACACGAAGAAGATATAGGAATAAGATTTTGTAAGAATGGTTAGTACAAGAGTAGAGAAAATCATGTGAGTGCAACACATCAGATTTTTCTATATGTTAAGTGGGCAAAGGCAACAGAATCCCAAAGCTTTAAAACATTTGACTATCGCACAAAGCCTGCTGTATTCTAATATTCCCCTTGTACCTACAAGGAAATAAGCAATAAGATAAGTTATACAAATGTTTATCTTAACACGAAAAAGATATAGGAATAAGAGTTTGTAAGAATGGTTAGTACAAGAGTAGAGAAAGTCATGTGAGTGCAACACATCAGATTTTTTTATATGTTAATCGTGCAAAGAGAAGGGAATCTCAAAGGTCAAAAACATTTGACTATCGCACAAAGCCTTCTGTACTCTAATGTTCCCCTTGCACATACAAGGACATAAGCAGTAAGATAATTTGTACGAATGTTTATCTTAACTAACATGGAGATATAGGAATAAGATTTTGTTAGAGTTGTTAGTACAAGAGTAGAGAAAGTCATGTGAGTGCAACAAATCAGATTTTTTTTTGGTATATTGAAGTTAAACAATTGTTACTTCCTGTATAGATCTCATTTTTTTCTTTGTTTGCATGGTTACTTACGGGAGCCGTTTTCGATGGATACAGCATGGTAACCATACAAAAAATTATCCCGTATCCAACACTGAATATGCGCACCGTTTCATATGAACGTTATTCGGAAACTTTTCACATTAATAAATGTCACTAGATGTGAAACATTACCTACTCTATGGCGCGCAATTAGTTCTTTCGCTACTACCTACATACATGCATATACCAGCGTACATGGTCCAAAATAGCTTGAATTTAACGTAGGTGTTTGAAAATATCCTCAATTCATGCAGAGCAAATATTCTGGGAACGGAAAATGGTATTGACCAAGGGTGTCTATAAAATTATTGAGTAAGGTGCAAGTTATATTTAAAGCGACTGGTCCATAAAACTTACGAAGACGAAAAATGTGTTAGTTAAATAAGTTCACACAGTTTACGCTGATAATATTTGCTTGGAGAGTTCGCACTAAAGATTGATATTTTAAACCAAACTGAGCATAAGTTTTAACCGTTATATTAACTATGATTGTGTTGTAACATTAAAGACACACTACATGGCAATAGATATGGGATCTTCATACCTCGATAGTGGACGTAATGCAGTTTATTCATGATTCGCGTGAACATAAGGGTCACTCTAAACTTTGTCACCTACCTCTGGTTCTGTATGTCTACGGGAACATTTTGCATTTGCCAACGGTTACCTATCCCTCGCGTGGAGAAGTTTACATATACATATAAACATCTGTTGTCTTGTTTTATAATCTGGAAGACATATCAAAAGCATTTATTTACGGTATGAAAGGTTATATTCCATCCTCAGCCTTCAGCATACGAACGTACTGCGGTTCAACTTAACCGAAGTTTATAATACGGCACCTCAGTTACATTTTTGGTTCAATTTAACTAAACTTCATCAAACTAATTATATAATACCAGGCTTAAATCACCCATACAGCTATCAATTATTTGTACAACATCAAATCCAGTTATGAATCATCAAGTGGAAAAAATAACGAAAAATGAATAATCACATACCATTCCAAAGTATTACATTGTCGTTTTGCTATGTTAGTTGACAGTACATGATTTTTGTAAGCAGAATTTTGCCATGTCTTAACTGTTTCGCTTTAACTTCATCCCCGTCCATAACTTAAAAGCAAAGAGATTTCTCCGTCTAAAGTGCAACATATTTTGATTTGAATCCAAAGATGGAGGGAGGTCTTAGAGATGCAGCTGAGGGAGGAAGGAAGGAAGGAAGCAAAATAATCACAATTTAGTGGTGTCGGGGGATTTTCCACTCTGAGTAAGAGTTGAGACTTCACACCTCTGTCGTTTGCATGCGTTGGTGTCACTGCGAAACTCGTGTGCTTGAGAGTTCGTTATCTGCCAAAGTGACCGATATCTGTGTAGGAGATAGACAATCTGAGCAAGAAGTGCTAATGCTCGAAAATTACATATGAAACACGTCAGAAAGAATCAACTTCCAATTTTAGATGGTAATTCGCAGAAACCCATCAGCCGATTTATTTAGTTGTTTTTCATTTCAGCATAATTTCCTCACATACTAAAATATAAAGTGAAGAATATAAACACTTGACAACGTGAGAAATATTACCTAGATTATGGAATTTAGGAACACCTCATTCACATTTAAATAACCAGGATTAAAAGGTTATGACGTTTTATTTTCCGTAAAGAGGGCGTATTCTGCTCGGTTTTAGCACAAGAACACACTGCTAACTTGAGAATATATATACAATTTGTTTGTTCTTCACACTGGATTTGCAGTTTATCTTCGGCGAGGCTAATTCATTTTGTCTATTTCCTCATTTTACTCAGTTTAACTGGATTAACATGACCGACGTGCCTGCCAGAGGGATCTGTCTCTCTCTCTGTTCTCTACAATGCCGGAAATGAAGCACCAATCAGAGGCGACGCTAGCATGACAAGCCATACGCCACATCCGTTTGGCCGCATACCTACCCACGATCTTATGCCTTGTCTTGGCGCGCGGAAATCTTGATGCTGAACTTAGGAAGACAAAATGAGCCTTAAGGGTCCACCTTCACAGATATCGAAATACCCAAAAAATATTATTATTATTATTATTATTATTATTATTATTATTATTATTATTATTATTATTATTATTATTATTATTATTATTATTATTATTATATAATAATAATAATAATAATAATAATAATAATAATAATAATAATAATAATAATAATAATAATAATAATAATAATAATAATAATAATAATAATAATAATAATAATAATAATAATAATAATAATAATAATAATAATAATAATAATAATAATAATAATAATAATAATAATAATAATATTTACTACTACTACTATAACTCCTGCACTCCACCATCCTCTATTTATCTGGAAGCTAAACCAGAGCGCGTATTTGCTTTTTTATTAATTTGTTACAAAATACATTAAGAGATCGTTTAACAATTTTACAGAAAGAGCTTTCATAGCTTTGAAACATGTCACTGTAAAATGATAAAAAGTAAAGGCTTAACAATTGTGATCCTGGAATAATTTTATCCCGGCTCTTGTAGTTGATCATGTGTGGTCTTCAATTCTCCTCCCGTATTCCGTCCAGCATTCATTTCGGTTCTTAGGTGGTCTCAATCTACTTTGTCTTCTTTTTGATGTCGAAAATTGTTGTCGTCTGCCCGGGTTAGTAGTTAGGTAAATGTGCAATGCTTGATCTCGTTTGGTCAAAATGTGGCTGACAATACTGAAATACCAGCTGACAATAATTACTTAAAGTATAATATAGTTGTATGTACACGGGCCCAAATGACCCAGTTGTCGACAGGTCCATAAACCCCACCCATTCTCCCACTCGTTCACTAATCGTGTATACAGTGTTTATACTTCAGTTATCCGACCTTTCCCTCCAGTCAATTGTCTGCTCTAGACATCAGTACTTTGAAGCGAATTTCTCATCAGTGCCTCTGGCAGAGAATTAGTAAAGATGAGTGGGGCAAATCATTTTAGTGAAATGAGACTCGTTCTGTTATACTATTACGGCATCAGCATGTATACTGATAGATAAACTGTAGTTAGAGTGTCTCGGATTTATTGACACAACAGCTCAATTATAGAAGGGCTTTTACAGCAGTGAATGAAAATTGACCTACATAAAATAAAGTAGAAAACAACACTCAAATGTAAAATACCGGTATTGTAATGAAAAGTACAAAACAGTTGAGGCATTATAGCAACATGAAAATATAACGTTAGATTAGTAATCTTAGGTATGTCTAATGTTTTCATCGTTTTTATCATGTTTTGTCTCAGGACGATGAAATTCTGAGCAAGGACAGAGGAAATGTACTTGTAACACTAGCCCAATACCCTAACGATAGACTCGTATCCTCCAGTCTGGAAGTAGCACTCAACCATCAAATTCTGTGATCGGCGGTCACTTCCATTTCACGTGCAAAGAACATGTCTAAGCGAAAAGAAGTCAGAAACGCACGTAGTCCGACATTGAATTCCACATCTTCCCTTTGGGATAAGGAGCTAATAATGATGTTTTAAATAATTCATTTAATCACAGTAGCCACCAACATTTTATATCCGTTACAGAGCTTGTTATTATATAGTGACGCCGACCGCAGGTGCACGCCTCAAAGGTTCAAGGTCAGGCTACCTCACACTAACCGCGGCGAGTAAGCACCCAACAATGAGCGTGGCAGAACAAAGAGTTTCGAGAACGTTCCGGAAGCTTCGACTGCTAGCTTGTTTGTGGAAGCGTCGAGAAAAAATGAATTTCCAGAAGAATCCACGCTACGTCATTCTCACCTATAGAAAGCTTGCGGGACGGCGAGAGAGGAGAGTTATGTGAGACAAAAGGGAAGGATAGTAATTGTACGTGATGGAATTGCAACTGTTGGACTAGACACCTGTTAGCAATGTGCGTGTGTGTACAGTCGTCCTGAGAAATAAATAATAATAAATATTTTGTTGTTTAACGACGCTGTCAATCACCAGGATCATATCAGAGGCACCGGTGTGCCGGAACTTCGTTCCACAGGAGTTCTTTTACATGCTAGTAAATCTACTGACCTAGAGCTCTCGTTTTAAGCACACTTAAAAGTAATCGGTCTGGGCCGGATTCGAACCCGCGAACTTGGGATTAGTAGGCCAGCGTCTAACCAACTGAGCCACCCAGACCGACATCGACGTGAGAGAGCTGTATGTATCAACAGCGACAGTCTGGGACATTAATACGTCGCGTCGGTTCGTAGTTATCGTTGTGAGAAGCAGTTTTGGTGGGTGTGATCATCGAAGCCAAGAGTTTGATAGACAGAGAGAGTTTCAAAACAGAAAAATGTGTGCATGTCAAGCTTACAGGAGGACTAACTGTGAATTGCAAAGTCTTGAATAATTTTAGACTATGTTATACAAAAGGAAAAAGGAAAAACAGAACTGTGTTTTTGTGCTTAGTGTAGAAGAAAATAAAGTGACAGAAAAAGTAATTGGACTTGTATGTGCTCCTTTGTTTAAAACGGTTTCAATTGTGTCTTTAGTAATATCTCCTCAGGTTTTTTCTTCTTTTTTGACAGCAAATATTGCTATATCCAACCTGAACACTATTCCGACGCTACATATCCCTACACGAACCCGCTCAAGCACACGGTTATGAAAATGGCCAAATGTGTTTTGAATCTAGGTCCTCCAACTGTAGTACCAAAGGTCTCGATGAACCTATGTGTATTCTAAATTTTACAAGTATCTATTCGTGTGGCGGTTTTACGCGTGCGTTGTGTAACAGGAAGTTTTATAAATTTATGAGATTCCAATAGCACTGCATTAATTCGAGAAGACACTTAGGTGGCGTCCAGCACTTCTGGGTGCATGTCATGGTAATATATGTAAAATAGAATGCGTAATATGTCTATGGTGTAGAACTTCGGTTATTTACGTGACAGACGCTGAACACAACCATTACATCATTAAAATCAGTGTTACGCGAGTGGCTGCCCTGGGGAATGAGAGTTTCGAAATGTATTGTAATTCAGTTTTATTATTATGTGGAGTCATAAAATGTTGAATTGATAAACTTCTCAGACGTCCTGTGTCCTAAAGCTTTTAATGAAAGCTTAGAAATATCATTCTGTTATGTATTTCCTTAATATTTATTCCAACTAGCTGAAATACCCGGCGTTGCCCATAGTTTAACGATTTATTCCAGAAACTTGTAGACTTAGATTGTACTTGCCCAATAGCCTTGTGTTTCTTTGGACACATTTAAAAAATATTGTTTAATATGCTTAAACAAAGAGTTGAAATCTTGGGATACTACAAACAACAAACAAACAAAATGAACGAATGAATAAATAAGTAAAAACACGGGGAAGACACTACAAAACCCCACTGTTAAACAATCACAAATATTACAGTAAGAAAAGCGAGTAGGGAAAGTAATGTGAATGTAATACATTGCATTTCTATGTCAATCGTACACAAAATTGTATGAATTATCTGTAGAAGAAGGAATAGAGTAGGAAATGTGATCGTGTTTCATAACAGAAAAAAGTGAATAGAGAAAATAGTGTGAATGTAATACATTTCTATCTCAAAAACGAAGCAAATTATATGAATTGCTTGTGGGATATCTAAAAGAAAAGCGGTTAGAAAAAACCATGTCAATATATGTTGTATAATAAAATGGATAGCATAAAAGTTTCCTGAAAAACTTAGGTGTGTCAATTTTCATGGTGAACGATCAACCGGTATCGGAGCTGGCTACTTCATGTCACTATTATATCGAATAATCATACTTTTTGAACAAATGGAGTCCTACAATGAGGTCTTGTAATTATCTGAAGATATTACTGAGAAATGTTTTATTTTACACCATACTAAACAAAATGTGATCTGATTTTTTATACGTAAAACCCGAAGAACTATTTGCGGCATTGTGTGCTAAACATTCTCTCCCGCCCTCCTTCGAACCCTCCTTCTCTCTGCCCTACTTCTCAGTCTCCCTCCCCATCTCCTTCTCCCTCTTACCCTCTTTTCTCTTTCTATATATCTCTTTATCCTGTCTCCTTATCTCGCTTTCCTCCCCATCGCCTTTCTTTCTCCTTCTCTCTTTATAACTTTACATGGCATGTTATGTTTTGAAAACCGGTGTGTGTGTGTGTGTGTGTGTGTGTGTGTGTGTGTGTGTGTGTGTGTGTGTGTGTGTGTGTGTGTTTCAATAGCGTAACTAAAAATAGAATATTACACAAATATCAAAGTTGGCATTTAAGAAAATCACAACGATTTTGAAGCAAATCTTTCCACCCCAAAGTACCCTTTACGTGAAAATAATTGGTTATTTCTTATTTTCTCAAAGATAGCTTTAATGTTTTGATTAAAATACAACATTCTTAATTGCTGACCCCGTAGCTCAGTCGGTAGAGCACCCGTTTGCTGTGCGAGAAGTCCCGGCTTTGATTCCCAACTCGGTTGTAAATTTTACTCTAGGCAAGATTATTCCCTATCTTCCCCGGAGTGTGGAAGTGTGTATGGAAGTGTAAATGTATGTATTGTGACGAAATAACAAAATCCAGTGCAATTACTTTTTCTTACTTTATTTTCCTCCACTGAATGCACAACAACACAGCTCTCTTCTCGTGGTTAACGCAGTCTTTGGTGATATTACAACTCACAACTGTTTTTTTCTCGTAACCTTCACTTACTCCTCTATGTTTTTCTTCACTTTCTCTGTCTCTCAAACAACTGACTCTGACGGTACAATCACTCACCATCCATTAACTGCTTTGCTATCGTCCTTTCGACACGCGCAGTTGACACACTAAAATTAAAATATGATTGGTTCTCCGAGGTCTTGTGTCTGTTACTACTGACGAGGATGACGTGACATGGAACTTCCTCGAACTTCTAAAAATACGCCGGCCTCTGAACACTTCTAGAAGAATCTGGAAAATCTCATTTGATTCTGCCACTCTAATTGTTATCACCTGTTCACAATAGTCGCGCGAGGCCGCCTGACCTTGACCGCCTTTGTTGCACGCACCGCCAGTGCTGTGAGGCAGCCCGACCACGAACCTTTGGTGTTGTCACTGCCGTCGGCTGGGATCACAATATGATGTAATATCTACAAGTTTAAGAAAGAATCCCAACGGTTGACCACCATTGCCAATATGGTAATATGCTCAAAAAGAAAGGCCCTCCATATGACTTTTGCTGTTAAAGGCGGCCTCTGAGTGTGTATGTGTGTGTGCGCGCGCGCGTGTGTGTACACATATTCTTGTGAAGCACAACATTAATATAATTTTGAGTCAAACTTATACTCTATACTCTATTTATTGCAAGTATTTACCTGGAACACATTTCGACACCACAAAGAAAGAGTTTCCCTTCATATTTGCTTATGAAG
Organism: Tenodera sinensis; assembly: GCA_030765045.1. NCBI lineage: Eukaryota > Metazoa > Arthropoda > Insecta > Mantodea > Mantidae > Tenodera > Tenodera sinensis. The sequence goes on along the minus strand of CM060969.1, from coordinate 90,509,307 downwards.
AAAGAAACACTCCCATAAGTACAAGATAAATGCTAGAGATAAACGGAGCATGAAGTATTTGTCTCAAATTATATTAAAATATAATATGTTTAAGACCATTTTTACTTTAAGGTATTTAAGATGTTTACATAACAAATACAATGTGTATTGTGAATTACATGGGAACAGCCATGAAGTCTACTTCATTTGAATTAAGCTTCAATACCTCTGTATAATTTTGTATAATTCATTAGAGACAGGCAATAACTTATTTCCAAAGTATGTAGTAGATCTCGTTAAACCAGAAAATTTGCAACAAAAAATATTTTGTGGCATTAAACGTTTCCGAGATAATCTTTGTTATTGGTGCACATGTTCAAATAATTTGTACTTGGTTGAACTGCCAGGCCTCTGTTCTTTTTACTTGCTATGTTACGTATTTAAAGCAACTAGAAGAACTATTGTGTTCTACCAAAATATTTGATATCGAATTTTTACCGAAAATACACGTTTTGAGACTTAGTGGATACATTAAAAAGAAGCATTTCTCTTGCTGATATATATACACTCAAAGAAGAAAATTCATTTAAAATTAAACTGAACTTGGTGGTTAAATCCAACCCTTAAAAGGATACAACACGAAGAATAACAATATTTCCATCCCAAGCTACCTTTAGGTGCAAAATAATTCGGAAACTTTTATTTTCTGGAAAATGGCTCTAACGATTTTGATTAATTAACATATGTTTGTAATATTTCCACGACGTGTAAACTCTATATCTTGAATTTTCATAGCCTCTAAAGTGCACCATTACTGAATACTTTTGTACCTTTAACTGGTAAACCATAAGAGATAGACAAAAACTCACTATATAAAATGCAGATCTTGTTAAAGCGCATAGTTTGTCAAATATATAGGCACATCATGTATATTTTTTTTCGGAGCAAACCATGATGTATATCATGTTATTGTTTTGAGTTTTAAAACACTTACCCTTTTGTCAAAGTGTAAAACAATCCTTTTTTAAGCTTTTGGCCATGCAGAGAGAACGCAATTTCACAACCATCACAAACGATCAGCTCTGAAAAGATTTGACTATCACTTAAACCCTACTCTATTCCCAAATTCCACTTGTATCTACAAAAAATTAGCAATACGTTCTGAAAACTTTTATCTCGATTAACACGAAGTTGATAGAAAAATAAGCTTTTGTGAGAATCGGTTTTAGAAGAGTGTGTATAAGAATTCATGTGAATGTAAGGTATAACATTCTTAACTGGGTTCTCTGAAGCTAACAGTCACCATTTTGTAACTTCGATGGTATCTCCAGCATCCTTTCCAAAGAACCCTCTATGTTTATCTCAGACGGAGTAATTGAATTTGAGTCAAACTGCATTTAAGTAATTAAATTGGGACGCTTTCCAAAAGCTAGGGTCTCTTAGTACCATCTGAATATTTTATTTTACCAGGTAAGGTATGTCGTATTTATATACCTAGGTATAACGTTTATATTAGATGACTACATGACACTTTTGCTGAATTATAAATTATTTAACCATAGTGCTCATAACTTTAATATTTTACTTTTACGTTAACTGTATGTTTAAGTTAAGGTCAAGTTTATCAAACTCGTCTCCGTCGACCATTGATTTATGCATCTACAATATCCGGCTTTACAGGAAAACATCATTGTGTCTCTAAAATGTTAAATTCTTGATAAATTATCTAACGAATTTCATATAGTGCTGGATAGCTTTCTTTAGATATTCTATTTATACGCCACATATTTGATATTGACCAATATCGACCAATCACGATCGCTTATCTTGTAATGTACTTGCACAGATGCGATTTTATTGGAGCATAATAATATATCAATATACAATGATTAACGGGCTACGTTATCCAATCGTATTGTGACAGAGGCCGCGCGCCTCAAAGTCGACCTCACACTTAAAAGTATTATTATATACCACTGGGAGGTGATGCTCCTCAAAGAAGCTCTGTTAGCTACCTCACACCACTACGTCGACTAGTAAACAAGGTAACAATGAGCGCGACACATCAAAGCGTTTCCAGACAGCTCGAGAAATTGTTCACGTGCCGGATTGTTTATGAAAAGGTAAATTTCGACAATATTGTGTGCTACGCCATTCTCGCCTATATAAGCGAATGTAGTGTTAAGAGAAGTGAGTCTTTAATAGTAGAGCGAAACAGATGTTAGTGTTCTTAGTTCAGCTTATTTGAGTTAATGGCAGTGTATCATCGGAAGCAGTTTGTGACACACACACAGAGAGAGACAGAGAGAGAGAGAGAGAGAGAATACGAATAAAGTGTGTGTCAAGGTTATGATCGGACACAGCAGCAAGATCACACGAATTGTAGATAGTGTTAACGATAAAAAGCAGGACTATGTTTTTATTATTAAATTTTAAAAGAAATAAAGTGACAGAAAAAGTAATCGAACTTATCATCTGGCGCAGTATTTTTAATCTATGCACATTCAAATAGCAGCAATTCCCGAATAATTTATGCTCTATAAAATGTCTTTTCGTGTTCTGAATTTAACTTATGTATTTTGAAGTTAGCTGTTGTCTCACCTCCACTGTTGGCAGCATGGGTTAGTATTGGTTAGTAGATATGGCGTGATTGATAGCTTTATTAATTATTATTATTACTATTATTATTATTATTATTATTATTATTATTATTATTATTATTATTATTATTATTATTATTATTATTATTATTATTATTATTATTATTATTATTATTGCTATTACTATTACTATTACTATTATTATTATTATTATTATTATTATTATTATTATTATTATTATTATTATTATTATTATTATTATTATTATTATTATTATTATTATTATTATTATTATTATTATTATTATTATTATTATTATTATTATTATTATTATTATTATTATTATTATTATTATTATTATTATTATCATTATCATCATTATTATCATCATTATTATCATTACCATTATCATTACCATTATTATTATTATTATTAATCATCGTTATCATCATCATTATCATCATCATTATCATCATTATTATCATTACCATTAGCATTACCACTACCACTACCACTACCACTACCACTACCACTACCACTACCACTACCACTACCACTACCACTACCACTACCACTACCACTACCACTATCACTATCACTATCACTATCACTATCACTATCACTATCACTATCACTATCACTATCACTATCACTATCACTATCACTATCACTATCACTATCACTATCATTATCATTATCATTATCATTATCATTATCATTATCATTATCATTATCATTATTATTATTATTATTATTATTATTATTATTATTATTATTATTATTATTATTATTATTATTATTATTATTATTATTATTATTATTATTATTATTATTATTAGGGATTATCCTGATCTAACCCCATTATACTTTTTCTTTTGGGGTCCCATCAAGAATCCTGTATTTGAAACAGATCCCCTCAACGTAGAGGTCTTGCACCAAGGAATCATGGAAGCAGGTGCATCTGGAAGACCCGCAATTTTCAGAAACGTCGATATGGATACAAGGAGACGACTGAAACATTGTATCCATCAATAAGACATCATTTTGAACACCTAGTCTATGAATGAAGTCACCATAAGAATAGCGTGTCATGATGATAATAACGATGAAAATAATAGCATAATAATAATTCATAACAATAAGAAAAAGATTAATATTCAGATAATAATGAAAATGATAATACTAAACCTAAATAAAATAAAAATAATAATTATTATGATACTAATACGAGTAACAGTCAAGATGATAATGGTAATAACTACAAAAAACAAGAATAACTAAGAACAATACAACAACTAATAATAATAATAATAATAATAATAATAATAATAATAATAATAATAATAATAATAATAATAATAATAATAATAATAATAATGATGATGATGATGATGATAATCCTGTAAGGGTTTTCTGCCCCCATAGGGCGCGCCACCACGTGGCGGAAAGGGGAATGCTCTATAAATATGCAGGTTTGAAACAAAGAACTTGAAATGGAAAACAGAATAAATAATACGGGATAGAGCAAAGCTAAGAACGTTAATACAAAATTTACAATGTTCCCAGTTGAAAAAAAAGAAGAAAACAACTACAATTTGGACAGAAGAAAGAACAAATTAGTGACAGGATGAGTGAATATTGGAAAGACAAAAAAGAACAGAAGTGAATATAAATGCTGTGGGTTGCTTAACGTGGTCCTAGATGGCCTGAAACGATTATAATAATATTAATAGTAATAATAATATCAATAATAGCTATAAACAATAATAAGTAATGATTATTATAATAATGATAATAGCAAGAGAAAGACTAATAAATAATAATTAATAAAATTAACAGTAATAAACTAGTAAGAGTACAATAATAATAATAATAATAATAATAATAATAATAATAATAATAATAATAATAATAATAATAATAATAATAATAATAATAATAATAATAATAATAATAATAATAATAATAATAATAATAATAATAATAATAATAATAATAATAATAATAATAATAATAATAATAATAATAAAAATAATATAAAGACATGTGTCCCTGTAAGGGTGTCCCTGTAACAATCATAGTTATACTTTCATACACACATATTACTGTATAGGTCTAGTGTCTAGCTTAATTAATAACATTTCGCATTGCATAAAAATGGTGTTATGGAAAAACTGTTACCATTTTCGAAATCAGCGCTTTTTTTTTTCCCCCCCCCATATCAATGTTCAATGTTCATCAAAACCGGGAAAGTGTTGCAGGCTAGTGTTATGGATATCACCAGATAACTACGTAATATGTCGTGGGATTACGTATGATAATGTGTAAGTTATACAATGAAGGGTAACATTCTACGTGACTGAGGTGGAAGGGATGACGTGAAGGAACACAGAAATCTACAGGAAGCAAGGCGTAGAGAAGCGCCTATGTCTCTAAGAGTATCAGGCTGGAAAATAAATATTTGTTAACAATGATGTCAATTACCAGGATCATACCAGCGTCACCCGTGTGCAGAAATTTCGTCCCACAGGAGTTCTTTTTCATGCAAGACACAAGGCCGTCGCTTTAATGCATTCTTAAAAACCATCAGTTTGAACCCATGATCTTGCGATTAGTAGGCCAGTACCTAACTAACTGAACCACCCAGAATAAGTCCTACTGCTGGAGTAGAGGGCAATGAACGACCCGTCGACCAAGCAGCCTGCTGTGTCCGTGGCCTATCTATCAGAGAAAAGCACAAAAACACAAGGTTAGAGTACACGAGAATCGAACCCGGGACCTCTGGAATACGACTCTCCCAAGTTATCGTACAGTTATAATAATTTAATTTAGTTTTAAACTCCATTCCTTTTCATGAAATAATTGCACTGGCCGACAGCGTTTTTGGCTGCGATGAAATAATAGGTAATGAAAACACATAATGAAATGTCTCCTAGCATAAGAAACCCGAGTTACGGGTTACATATTTTGTTTTGTTTAATTTCTGGTATTTTGTGTTGTACGGACATAAAACAATGGTAAAATGTATCTTTCTGTTTCTTAGCAAAGTTATTTTGACAGGTGAAGTCATACAGTCATGGCCGCGCTGTAGCCGAGTGGTTAGACCATTCGCTTCTCACCAAAGTGGCCCGGGTTCGATCCCAGGCAACCACGTGTGGGATTCGTGGTGGACGAAGCGGCGTTGGGGCGGATTTCCTCCGGGTTCTCCGGTTTCTACCGCCATCTCATTCCACCGGTGCTTCATTCCATGTATCATCAGTGTCATGGTCTGAGGTGGCGTATGTAGTAAACACTACAAAAACGCATAGTCATAACAATGCGCGAACACAGAGGACTGCACTGTGTAGCAGGTACTATCATTCACTGAAGTAAATACTCAACTCCAGTGAGACCTGGTTATTGGATGGCTATGGGTAGAAGTGGAAAGTACTGAATGTTGGAGGCTCAAACCTCGCCTTCTGTACGTTTATTTTCTGAAATTGTCTTTAGTTCTCCAGAGATTTTTCTCAGAAATAAACAAGCAGGATAATGGCACACATCTAGAAATTGAGTTAATAGGTACTTGGCAACATTATGTGGTACTTGGAGATAAACAAAATGACCCCACTGCTGAGTTCAAAGCTTGTTTTACGCTGAAGTAATCTACAACCGAATTGCATTATGTTTTACATCATTTACTACTTTATTCACTGCATTAAGCTCTTGTAACTATGCATTTTTGTACCTAAGTGATATACATATATACCATTTTTTTTCGTATGGAATGTAAGACACTGCTTTGAGTCTTATTCTTGCATATTTGTGTCGTATTACTGCAAATTAGGTATAAATGAATGTAATTGTGCTGAGTGATTAAATTTTATAACATAACTATTTTCGTTTCGTGTGCCTGAAATATTTTAATTTTCGTGCATGTCAATATCTTCTAACATGAACAAGATATGTCTTCTTACATCCATTGTAAGCTAACTAAACATCAACAATGCATGACGGCAGTAAATTCTTTATCACGGTCATATTCTTTGACATTCATGAAGAGATGCTCATGAATGCAGGTATTTAAAGGAAAATATTAGGTATTAATTTCTGGAAGAATGGTTGGCAGTTGAAGTAAGCCTATTACCTGTCTTATCTACAGCAAATGTAATCAATATCTTCTAAAGCTTTCATTTCTAAAATTTCAATCGTGTTGCAGCAGTAGTGTATTTGGCACAAGTTATATAAATAATAATGTCCCCGTTAAGACAGAACGGAAAGGGAAAAATTATGCGCTATCTGGGATTTGATCCGAGTTCAGGGTATCACTGGGTCCGCAGAAACGTGCCTTAACGGGTGTAGCGACTACTAACTTCAGCAATTGTGTGTGTGTGTGTGTGTGTGCGTGTGTGTGTGTGTGTGTGTGTGTGTGTGTGTGGATGATTAAGCTTACATTGGTAAGCAAAGCGCTCAACATTGGCATCGTTGTTACTTCTGGTCTATTATTTATTCAAAACTCAATAATAAAGTATTTCCTGCAAGTGTAAGTACGTTGAATTTGCAACATCTGCCCATTAATTTACAATGATTGTTGAAATATTGCTTTTCAAAGCTGCGAGGTGAGCCCATGGCTGAAGAGCAAGAAAAACATGAGAAATTTTATTCTCATACCATTTATTTAGGAACGCCTGAGGATTAGGTGACACTCCGCGTTGATTTTACTGGAGTTGCGTATTCACTTTTTTGAAAGATAGTACCTGGGATAACGGAAGTGTGGTGAGATGGAAACTAATTCACTACCCTTCGAACTATTGCTGTAATACTTGCTTAAGATTACTGACCGAATGGTTAAAAGTTACTAAAAGGTAAAGCCTTTAGCTGTTACAATGTTATGGCGGGAACTTAGTGATCATTAAAGGCCGGACGGATGTGCGCTCGGATGCGATACAGGTTAGCTGGACGCAGAGTATGAATGACGTCAGAAGTACAGCACGGCCATCAAATGTGCAAACAACAGCCACTAGAAGCAAGAGTCGATAACAACGTACCATAGTACTCTGCGAATTAGTGAAGCATTGCCTTGCAAGTGTATACAGACGTAAGGTCAAGGTGTAGTATAACGCGACTGTTTTGTTTCTTGTCGTGGTGAGCTGCAGGCCTGGAGTGATAGTGTTCTTTAGTGTTATATGATGCTTGTAGGCTGTGCTGCAGTGAGGCGGTTTTCATGGTCACGCTGTACCTACCTGCAATTGTTTACATGCGCGAGTGATAACAGTAAAGTCCATGTGCAGTATACCTATGAAAAACGCACACGAGGCGTAACTGATTGTAATTTTTGCTTAATTAATGTTACTAGTTTCTTGACTGATTTCTGCTCGACACTAAGACAAGAGAACCGCCGGTACAGTATATAAGACAAAGAGAATAACAGAATAAGTGTTACAAGGTACGGCTTTATACATAAATAATATATTTTACGCCTTTTCTTATGATTTTAATAAATATCCTCCGTGCTGAATTTAACTGTTTTTTGTCCATTTTCGAGAAACCATGAATTTTAGTCCCTTTATATTCCCTTAAGGGATGAATTTAGAAAAATCTCTCCTTTGTGGTTGTCTATTTTATTGAAGGAGTTTACTTGTATAGTTGGAAACTTCTAGACCTAGTAGTTTGGTCTGTGCGTTGGATGAGTAATCCAATTAGCATTATATTAGTTAATTTCTTTCTGAATCTCAACCCCCAAAAATGGTAGGTGATGGAAAAATTTTACTGTTCTCTTATTATTCAGGATGAATATACCTACGAAAAAAATTATATTTTTCAGGACTAACAATTTTTTTCTGGAATTAACTGAATTAACTACCGTAAACTGTCAGTACTTGTGATGTTACTGTGAAAGTAACAAAGCCTAGTGCAATGTTTAAATATGCATGCCGGAAATGAACACCCACTTTCATTTCAGTGTAGATTGTCACCAAACATGGTGTGTAGGCTGTAGAGACGTGTGGGTAAGTAGCAATGAGTAGGTGTGTGGCACATGAACCCTGGTTCAGCACAGGCGTACAGTTTCATATCTCCAGGGAGATATACTACCCGCAAACCACTGTCTCGCAATGTCAACGTCTTACGCGTCAGAGAACAGTGACGGCATTAAATTAATTCTGAAGCCTTTTCTTAATTGTGCTGTAACTGTCGAGTTATTTATGCATTATATTAGTTATACTACTTTAATATACTTATTTCTACACAATTTTCATTAAGTGTAAACTAATTTTCGCTATTGTCTGCTCTATCTAAGAACACAATATGTATATTTTAAAATTGTATCCAATAGACGAGATCTTGCAAAATTGTTCTAAATTTCAAGATATAACTGCCGAAACCCTCCGGAATCCACAGAAATGGATATATACAATAATGTGAAACGTTTCAGGATTTGTAGGTACTCCAAAATTTTTGTAGCATTTTAGCGGAAATATAATCCAGTGTAGCTGTAGATTAACGATGCTATAAGAAAACAATGCTTTGGAAAAAAGTTTAACTCAATTTTTGGGCTTGAATTTGGGATTTTATGGGAGGCGTTTGCCTGAATTTAGTTGGATTGGCTAGTTCTTATTTTTTTATTTTATATTCTTTTTTATTTAAGCATGTTTCATAAAGTTCCAAAATATTGTAATAGTCTATATGTCTTGAAATATCTAGTTTTCCATTACTCCAGAAAGCATAACAATAATTTGAAATAAAATCTCAACTTTCAACTGTCTTTCTGAGTTAGTATATTTACAGCTTCATTTAAAACACAGTTTGGTTAATGCTGCAATAGAAATTTAGAAGACGTTTCTAGATGCTATTCTTTTCTAAATGCCCGAAATAATTTACAGTATTTAACACTTCACTGTGTTACATCGACCTCAACAACTGATCATCAAGTCATCCCTGGGATACCCCGTTAATACGGACTTATTTCAATCCATCCGTCTTTCGAATGCTGTGTTACTTATATTGAAGAACGGTTTTGGGGATTTGCACTACTGTTTGTGAAAATTGCATCTCCAAGAAGGAAACACATGATTGCAATGAAATTTATACCACAGATCAGGTACTATCTTTTACAAAGTAAATACCCAACTTAAGTGAGACCTGCGCGAAGGGTCACCTAATGCTCAGGCGTTCTTTAATGATATGAACACTGACCTTGCCGGACAAACACAAGAGGCTTTCATGAACCATGTACCTTTGCAATCCTAACCAATATGGTCGAACACTGTTCTATATATTCACCAACTTTAGATTCATTCGGGTAATTCTTTCATTGTGTTGCAATTTTCATGAGCACTAGTATAGGTAACTTTAGTAATGTAATATTTTCTGCAACAATAATTAGGAATATTCCAAGTTCCTGGACGAAAAGTGTACTTATGAAAATAGTGATGTAATGTTTTATGGAAACTAAATCCCAATGCTTCGCTACGAAGTATTGTTTTGTTTCCTTACTAAGTATAAGAAAGTAAAAGTTCATTTTCAAAGACGCTATGAAATATTTTCTAAAAGTTGTCATATTGAACAAAAAATTTTAAAGAAAAGCTACAGAATTTTGTCTCTTCATTCTTAAAATAAGCATAAAATTTGACAGCAAAAGTATATTTTATGTTCTCTTGATTAAAACAAAAATTGATGTGTAACTATCTGTATTATCTATATTACTACAAATGATCAATCAATTGATAATAAATAATCAATAATTGTAAACTCTCAAGCTTGCGCTGTTGGATGAGGTATTTAAACTAGAAAAGTAAATATACAGCATGCATTTCTCACTTGAATTCTTTACTTTATTAAGCTACACGTTTTTCCCCTAGCAAGTTTTTGTTCCTGTCTTATATCTTTTTGTTTCACCAAAATTGTGCTCAAAATCTAATTAACATAAAAATAATTACATAGGCTACCTGTAGAAAGTAAAATGTTCCTTCCATTTGATTTAGAGGACCTGATGAAGTGCATTTTTGGTGAAATCCCGACACCAAATTTTTGGGTACTTTCTCTTCCTACCAGATAAGCAATAGAAAGATCTAGAAAGTAAAAACCAGTATTTATTGTTAAACTAATTTACATTTAAATTCTACGGATTCTCCAAATAACGCTTAACTACAATAGTCATATAGACGACTTATTACCTTAGAAACATATTGTCGAATAGCCAATGGTATTATCTCGCGTGTAGTTGTCATTGGATTTCTTTGGGTTTTATAGATTAAATCACACACACACACACACACACACACACACACACACACACACACACACACACACACACACACACACACTCATACTCTCATTCATACTTCTGTACTCTGGGGAGAATATGGAAGAATCTTTATTAGAGAAAACTTTCCATCCCCCAGTTGGGAATCGAACGCTGGACCCAGTACAAGCTGATGACAATAAAGAGCTTTTACGTACCTTAGCATATTAGTTATTGAAGTCTCTGAATTAAATGTATTAAATGGAAAGCTAATTATTTTCTTTATTTAATATCATTGATTACTATGGCAAGCACTTTAGTACCTGCCTCTTCAAGTTTAGTGCATACGGACGTAGCCCACGAAACAACTGGTAACCTGCACCACTCTTGTGGGACCGGAAAGCTACGGAAGTACCACAGTTCATTATTCAGTTTGCTAGATTCGCAAATGCTAATGTGGTGATATATTTAATAAACAAATGTTAGGTGTTTGAGGCTCTTTGTTTGTTTTCCCTAACACCATAGTATTCTTTGTTCTTTAGGTCCCTGGAACTCTTTTATGAATTCGTTTTCGCTCATTCATTCGACTTGATGGCCCGCTTTTAGACAATCTTAGGTTTAAAATAAAACCTGTGTACATTCACATTAATTTCTTCACCTGTTATCGTTTGTTTTGATATAGCTTCCACAAACTATTTCTGCGGAAACTTACTTAACTATCTACCTCATATTAATTTATTCAGACGTTTGCATACTAGCTGCATTACATATTTCGTTGAAGCTCGATAGAGAAAACAACGACAGTCCTATATTTAAAACCGATCACTATATACTGGTCTAGAAATTCGATACTCTTTCATAACATCCCAATAAGCATTTGAAAAGTGGCAGAACTTAAAAAAATATTGAACCTTCGAACCAATAATAACGGATATCTCGGAAATACCTTATGCCGCAGAAGCTCATTTGAAATACATTGTGAGTTTTACATTGATTTACACATGTGTTTCAACATCTTCTCTACGTCTTATGGTTTATCAGTTAAACAAAATTCCTTCCTAAGGAAAAGAGCTTTAAAGAAAAGTAAAGCTACGTCTGTTTATCTATCAGTTATCTCAAAAACATGCTTTTTGGATCAAAATCGTTAGAGTTGTTCTTCAGAAAATTTAAACTGTCAAAAAATCGTCCATCTAAGGAGTAGTTTGGGATGGGAGATTTTGTTGAAAATACCGGTAGACGTAACGCAACGAAAACTTACCAATGACACACACACTTTACCCAACATCGATGTCAGAATTGCCTATTTACTTGCTCTACGTATAGTAGACGAAGTATTGTATTCCATCCAAAAATTCGATGTCAAGGTTTCACCGGAAATATATGTTTTGAGGTCCTCTGAATGCAAAAAAGCATTTTTTTAGAAAAAGGTCCGTATGTGTGTGTGTGTGTCTGAGTCTGTGTATCAGACACAGCGTCTGTGGACAGCGTAACTCAAAAACGAAAAGTCGGTTAAAAACCAAAGTTGCTATTTAAGGTTAATGTCTTTCAAGGATGCGACACGAAGGTTTTGAACCAAATTCCTCCACCCTAAACTAGCCTTTACATCGGAAATTTTTCGAAAACGTTTATGTTCTTGAAAATAGCTCTAACGATTTTGATTAAAACGCCATATGTTTGAGATATTTTTATGACAAATGAAATGCACATCTTGAATTTTCTTACTATAGCCCCTGCAGTCGTATTTACTCTGGACGACTTTTGAATAATTCCTAAACCGTAAGAGATAGACAAAATCTTATCATAATAATGCACCTAGTTCTTGCTAAATACACAATTTATGTGGAATTTTTTTTTTTTTTTTTTTTTTTTTTTTTTTTTTTTTTTTTTTTTTTGCAGAGTGAACTATTTTGGTGATATAACTTATTTGTGTGAGTTTTGGAGAAGTTATATTTCTGTCAGATGGAACATCATTATTCATCTTTTATGTGTTAACCGTGTAAAGAGAGCGGAATTTGAATGCTTTAAAAGCTCTCAAACCCACTGTATTCCCATATTCTCCTTGTGGCTACAAGAAGATAAACAATAATTTCCGCAAATGCTTATCTCAACTAACACGAAGAAGATATAGAAATAAGAGTTTGTAAGAATTTTTAGTACAAGAGAAAATCATGTGAATGTAACACATTAGATTTTTCAATATGAACTCTTAATATTTTAATACACATGCAGGGAACATTTTATAAAAATTAATTTGTGGATTCAGAGGGCAACAAAACATTTATTTTCGGTGAAATATCACTATCCACAGTATGTTCTTTACCTGGTATTGCTGATAAAGAAAGTAAGTAATGAAAGGCATGGAATGTGAATGCACTAGTTTTTCCTCTTGCTAGAGTAGTAAGGTTTCCACACTGTTGCTGAAATTATCGAGTGATAGCCAGTTTAAAACTTTCAGCGCCTCCACTTTCTCCCTTAAGCCCTAAAGCTCTGTGTAGTGTTTCTGCGGAGTGATATACCTACAACTTTCCAGGCCAGATGTGAAGAGAGCTAAAACCAACCGTCTCAAAAACGTCAACACCTCAGTGACAAATAATCGTTAATCTGGAACTAACTTTAAACTAACGAAGATTTTCCTTATTTTCATTTCTTTACATATCTCTGAGTATGTAGGGGATGATTTCGAATTAAAATATGTAATTAAAGATTTGTATTTTCCACCCTCTATATATCACACAAAATTGACCGAAATTACAGTACGTGTGCTACCTTTAGGGCATAAACAACATGTGATATAAAAAATCTGAAGTGTTGCACTCACATGACTTTCTCTTCTCCTACAAATTATTCTTATACACGCTTATTTCTCCAATTCAAGTTAATCGAGATAAGTATTTGCAGACATCATCTTATTGCAAAGACAATATAGGAATACCTATAATAGTATTTAAGCGAGAGTCAATTCTTTTAAATCTGATCGCTATGTGATACAATTCTCTTTTTATCGTTAATTCGTGACCTTGAAGCTCACACCTGTTCGGTTAGATCGAAACGTTCACGCACTCACTAATACTCTGTCTCACAAACTGCTTTCGAGGGTACACTCGCATTCACTCAAACAGGCTTAACTAAAAATGGCTCGTTCAACACTTAAAGACTGGCTTCTCTCAACAGAGCACTTGCTTATTTATCCGAGAATGAAGTAGCACCGATTTTTCTCGAAATTCACCTTTTCATAAACAAGTTCGGCCCATCAACAGTTTCTCGAACTGTCGGGAAACGCTTTGTTGTGCCACGCTCATTGTCGTCCTGACTGTTCCATTGTCACCGAGCTGCGTATTTGCAAGTAGTGGTGTAAGGTAGGTTTACCCTGAACGTCTCTTTGGCAGGTGGCCGCCGTCACAGTAATAAAGTTCGAACCGTGTACTCACATACATGATCGCAGAGTTGTACAGACTCACCCAGGACCATTTAAAGTTTGCCCTGAGAAAGCGTCTACAATGTGGGCAGCTCTAGTTTCGTGCTCCCTTTTTCGCCGATTAAAGCGTTCATTTAACATTTCATCGCCGCAGAACCACTGCAGGATCTGTTACCTAGATTCACCATGTCAAGAGTGACATACAGATCCATATCAGCAGTGTCATCTCATGATTTTGAGATGGATTTGGCTACTCTCGTTAAGATCTGTTTTGGCTTAAGTACAAAGATTCATTTAGTTATCAGGGAGTGGGCAAGCAGAGCAAAGCTAACTTGTCATTTCAGCAGTGTGAGATACTGAATATCTCAACAATTATGGCGTACTACGAAGCTGTATGTGGAACTAGGGCAAATCACACCATGACATTTACTTTCAAAAGAAAAAAGAACGTTATTTAAAAACATCTCTCAAGCAATTTACAAGAAAATGTTAATCAGGATATACATTTACAGAAATTGCCTTATTCATAATTTTCTTGTAGGTTCAAAAGGAACATTGGAATACCGTAGCCTTTAGGTGTAATCAAATTTTCTAAGAGTACAGCTATTCGCTATTTGACGGCTTTGAAATTCCATTCTCATTGCATGATAAATAATGAATAACGAATTACCACTTGAGAAATGTATGTGTTGCAAAATTCAGACAAATAAGGAATGTTTCTGAAATGGTTTACTCTACAAAAAGATTGCATCAGACATGTTTTAATAAGAACTACATTTTTGTGTAGTAAGATTTTGTTTATCTCTTACCAGATTACCAAAAATCACCCAGACAGCAGAGGACTTCTGAGGAGACTCCCAGAAAATCAAGATAACACTTCATTTCTCATAAAAATATCTTAAGCACATGGTATTGTGATGCCGAACAGGGAAGCTCAAGGTCAAGTTGCCTCACGCCGCTGTGCAGTCTGTAAATACGTGACCGAAATGTTAAGCGCGGCCAAACAAAGGGTTACCAGAGTGTTCGCGAGATTTCCGGCTGCCAGGTTATTTATGCGAGCTTCATAAAAAATAAACATGATAAACATTTGTACAAATTATCTTTTTGTTTATTTTCTTGAAAGTACATGGAGAATGTTGGGAATACAGTAGGGTTAGTCAAATATTTTAGTTTGAGATTCCGTTCTCTTTACACGACTAAGATATAAAAAACGAACAACGATCCTCCATTTGACTAAAGTTTAGTATTATTGTGTGTTTTAAGGAGATCTACTTTTTGTATAGTAAGATTTGGTCTAACTGTTACGGCTTACCAGTTATGCGAAAATCATCCAGAGTAAATTTGACTACATAGGCTATAGCTAGAAAATTCAAAATATACATTTCATTTACCAGAAAAATATCTCAAACATGTGGCACTTTGAACAAAATCGTCACAGCAATATTCCAGAAAGTCACAATTTTCCATGTAAAGGTTAGTTCAGGATGAAAGAATTTTCTTCAAAATCTTCGTGTCGCATCTTTAAAAGATTTTAAACTTAAATACCCAGTTTTGTTTTTGATCGACTTTTCATTTTTAAGTTATTCTGTTCACGTAAAGCTACACACGCACACGCACATGCACACGCACACACACACACACACACACACACACACACACACACATGGACCTTTTTTCTAAATATGCCTTTAGTGGATGCAGGGGGCCTCAAAACATATAGTTCCAGTGAAATCTCGACATCGAATTTTTGGGTGGAATACAATACTTCCTCTACTTATACATAGTAGAGAAAGTAAAAAATGTTTTTCTTTTTTAGGTTCAGGGAATTCCAAAACGTGTATTTCTGGTAAAAGTTCGATATCGAATTTTATGCTTAGAGGATACTTTGCCCTTTCGTTTCAAGATCAGAGAACAGAGCTCTCTTGTGAACAAAGCGGTGAACAAAGACAGGGAACGCATGAGACACGTGTGTGCCCCGAATTGTGGGTCACGGTCCATGGCTACTAGAGTGGTCTCATCTCTGCAGATCGTCACTTACCATTAACTTCACAGACGCACACTTAACCGTCACCTTACTTGTAACGCCTTGCGAGAGTTTTTCTGTATCACCTACCTAAACGGTTTACGAGGATACTCGATGTTATAACAATTGCCTATGTACCACAAAACCTAACTCCCAGGTTTGTCTGTAAGTATGAATTGTAACAAACATTCTTACTGCACGGACGTTATGCCCAAAATAACGTTAAGAAATATCAGATTGAAGTGTGCGAAGCACGGTTACTTCATTGCACGTGGGTCTGTTTACCTACAATGAGCACCAATAAAATTTGGGCGACTATTTGGATGGGGTTGTTAACCACAGTAGTGATGGTGATGATGGTGGTAGTAGTGGTAGTAAAGTGGCAGTAGCGGCGGTAGTGGTAGCATTAGATGTTGTAGTAGTAGTGGTAGTAGTTTTTTCAGAAGAGGGGTGGGAAGACAATCCTGATGAGTCACACTCCTACCGACTCCTACCCTCTTTTCCGTTGGAATGCTACTTGGAACTACTGAAAAATAGGTAAAACATCAAATGTGTTGAATCTTTGTCTTTCATTTCTCTCTGCTTCCTTTATGCTCATAATCTCAATTATCATGATTGTATAAGAGGTAGAACTGGAACTTAAAAATTCAATGCCACAACTGGGATTTGAACCACAGACCTTCCGCTTGCCGGGCGGACGCTCTAACCACTGAGCTATTGTGACAAACTGCCAGAATGGCATATTTTTAAGTTCCAGTTCTACCTCTTAAACTTTGCCCACACACGGCTTGTGTGTTTAAAAAAAAAACACCAACAGTAAGTTTGTTGGCATAAATAAATAATATCATGATTGTATTTACTTCCATGATATTATCTGCATTTAGCTCAGTACCCAAACTCACGAAATCATCAGTAGTTCAACTTCTATCGTTATCTGACAAAATTAATTATTTTCTTTGTTTACGTTCAAACGCTTTGAACGTAAACATTCAATAGCGACTGAAAAATAGGCATTTCCTGACATAATTAACTAATTTTGATATTAGAAATCCGGCCCTGAAGCCTGCTACGAGTGCTTTATTCTATCCATCCATCTGTTCGTACATTCACCTCGTCTGTCTCCTTAGCTATGGGTACTATCTGGACCAGCCATGTCCAAATGCAGGCTTATGAGCCAGCCTTGGCTCACCCTCCCTGCGCGTCATGTGGACCTTGTACCTAGCGACGCACCCCTTCACTTGCCATGAAACCATCGTACTCATAATAGTGGTGTCTTGTAATGGAGTAATATCGCTGCCTCAACGTACTTGTAACGAGGTTTAAGAATCGAGGTACGGAAATAAACATAGGTTCTCGTATTAAGGCATTTAGCGCTGGTATATTGGCAATATTTGCCTCCATTTACAATTGTGAGAAACTCTTTTCTTGAATGAAGCTCGGAACCACTAAAATACCTATAACAGATACAAGATTGTGCTGAATTTGGAAGTTTAATTTACTGTTTGTTGAAGATTATGATTTATTATACAATACTTCTTACATTTCTAAGGTATTGTGAATGCACAGTGGTCCTCTGCCTCCTTCCAGATACCTATAACATCTCATGGGGGAAGCATCAAAGATTGGCTCAGCGTTTGGACGTGGCTGGTCTATACGGACGGTCGGACATTGCACGGGTAGTAATGCGATTTAATTAATCTTCATATTCATTTGTCATATTTGTGAAAAGTATGTACTTTTGAAGTCACTAAATAACCATTGAAACAAGGAGAGGGTAAAAGTCTAACATTTCATCTACTAATATGTAAAGTAATGTTGGAACCCTTCCAACCAATGATTGTCATCATCTGTAGGAAGAAAATAAACGAGTTATGGGGATACAATGACTTTTGATACGCCGTGTATATTTGTCAGATATATTCCTGTTTTTATCCTATTGATTTTTAACATGATTAAGTCGATAATATTAAAATAGTATCTCCATTTTATAGAAAAACAGAGAAAAGAATGGTGAACAACGTAATCTATCTACCGAAAGCTATGTTCATTTCAAGTTTTTGAAACCGGCACTATGGAGTCATTCTGCAATCGAATCTAGAGATGTACTAGGAAAGTAAATCAGTTAGCAAATCAATGTTTTCTCCACGCAGAGAGAGAGCTATTAACCAGATTTCCTACACATTAGAATGCCAAGGGGGTATAACAACTTGCTGAATGGCATATCAAGTAGGTAGCTGTTACCGCACAACGTTCCAGATACTGCTCCATCAGTCGACAAAAATACCAAATGAACGTAATGAATAAAGTGGAAAAAATCTGAAAAGTTACATTCATAACATTTTCTATCCTCTACCGTCAACTTCTACATTGTTTCTGCAAACTGTTCTTACGAAAATTTAATTTTTTTGTCTACGAAGATGGATCAGGAAGAAAAACCTGCACAAAATATTCTGTGCTTTGGTATTACGGCTAGGATGTTGAAATTTCATCAGAATATAGTTTGAAGTTTTCACTGCATATTTTATTTGTTTTTTATGTGCAGCTCTACCGAGAGAAACATGAACTGTGCAACAAAGATGGCGCTTATGTTACTGTCGCCAACTTGCGAAGAACAGCGAAGTGTAGTGCGATTTTTGTGGGCTAAAGGGTATAACCCGAGTGAAATTCAGAGGCACATGCGTGGTGCGTATGCAAAAAACTATATGGACCGTAGCAATGACTCCAGGAATGGACATTCTTCAAAGATGACCATAATAATCTTGATTCGCCACGTTCTGGACGGTCGGTAACAGCTGCAATCCGAAAAATGTCACAACAATTGAAGTAGCACTTTTAAAATAAACTCCAAGCGCGCACACTGTCATTTGTTTAGTCTCATTAAAAAAATTCCTGGCCGTCAATGCTTAGCGATGGACCCAACCGCTTCTTTGAACAGAGTATTAGTTTATAATGAAACAGTAGCATGATGGGACAAATGTGTTGAGAAAGTTGGCAACTATATAGAAGAGTAGTTAAAATATGTCAGTTCATTTGTACAATTTTTTTATATTCTTTTTTATGTTATTTTTATTTTTTTATTTTTTCCTATCAAACCTTTTTAAAAAATTATTGCGCGTTACTTTCCAATCCATCCTCGTAGTTATCGATATAAACCTTTGCATAAATAGTTTCGTTACATATTTCGTTGTAAGCTACAAGGGGCTAGAGGAAACTAAATAGATAGTGAGATGTTTAAAAGCAGCACGCTATATATTGACCTTGAAATGCCATATTCTTCCCATGAAGAGAAATAGCTGAATAGCAATAGTACTGAGTAACTGTTACGCTGTATTACTTTCTCTATTCATTTTTCTACAAACTGCTGTTACCAAACCTTAATAAACGAAGTTTGTTTCGGTTTTCTTTCCTTCCTTCCCTCCTTCCCCCTACCCCCTTCCCCCCTTCGCCCTCCCTCCCTCCCTTCCTCCGTTCCTCCCTCCCTTCCTCCCTTCCTCCCTTCCTCCCTTCCTCCCTTCCTCCCTTCCTCCCTTCCTCCCTTCCTCCCTTCCTCCCTTCCTCCCTTCCTCCCTTCCCCCCTTCCTCCCTTCCTCCCTTCCTCCCTTCCTTCCTTCCTTCTTTCTTTCTTTCTTTCTTTCTTTCTTTCTTTCTTTCTTTCTTTCTTTCTTTCTTTTCCCCCTTTTAGCATATAAAGATGAAGGAATTTCAAAGTCTTTACATCCCGTTTTTAAGGATTCCATTGTCTTTAAGCTTAGTGTATTCTCCTTGTACGTACAAGTAAATTCATAATAAAACAATTTATGAGCATTTTCATATCCACTAACATAATGCACTACGTAGCGTTTAATAGTTTGTTGAAGGATGGATAGGGAAAGTCATGTGAGTGTAACACATAAGGTGTTTTAAAGAATTGTAGCAGCCAGAGAGATGCATGGTGTTTCTCAATAAGATGCGAGGATGCCTTGCTTGGTTAGGCAGGTGGTGATATCGATTATCAATTATTGGGCAGAGTATCTTCCACGCGGTCATTAATCTGACTTTCATTAGTGTGAGGTTAATGAGCCAACGGTAGGCAGCGGGTAGCGATAACTGTGCTGCGTACCTGTTGATATACATGCGCTGCACCTGTTGCAGGATAAAACACAAAAGAGGGGGAAAAAAAAAAACTGCGGAAGAGAGTAATTACAAGGGAATGCTGCATAGAATTTTACCGTGTTAACAAAGTCATTAATGAAATGGAACGCCAAAGCCTGTGCCATCAAAATCCATAAGCAAGGCAGCGTTTTCACAGTTGTGATTAGAAATGCATTTCATCAATGGCAAGAGCCAGTAAGCATTAAAAGTTACGTTTTACTCAGTTATACATACACACACTAGTTTATCCTTTTATGAAAAGTTAATCTTTTACATGGATCAATTCAACTATCACAGATTGTCAGGACCCCAATGAAATTCATTAGCAATGATATTGATAATCCATTTCAGATGAGCACAGAACAAGTATAAACCACGATTTTACAGGGAAAAAGGTGGTACACAAATTAAAGTACAAACAATCCTCAACAGCTGATATACTGATCATTGAATGTTTTAAGCACAACCGAAAATTTAAATTGAAAAAAAACAAAATCTTTAGTAAATGTGACATAACTTAAGTGCAAAACATAGACAAGAACACGAATTCATCTCTCTCAAGAGATAGAGACAGAAAATAATACAGAGAGGTTATAAAATAAGTTTAAAATGCAGCTAGCACTCCTGGTTCAATAAATTATATTATTTGAACATATATTCAATAATATATTGAGAATCTATACTGTCCAACAATGATTTCTAAACAAAGTTGACTCTTATAAATCAAAACAAATACTGGAGGCACAAGAAATTGACACTCAGAACAGCAGTAACGAAAACAAGACAAAAAATAATCAGGTATTAATTCGATAAATGTGATAAAATGTCTGAAAAACTTACCCGGTATAATCCAGTGTTACACATAAATTTTCGGAAGAAGTTGTTTAGTGGTATTTAAATGATTTATAGTAACTATAATATTAGTGCTAACTTTTTTTAGTTTGAAACAAATTTCCTTTCATACTGAAAATTCTCCAAGTTGCTTCCCATCCAGTATTTTGTAAACCCAACACACATTTGCCATCCTTAAGGACATAGGGGAGATGTCCTAGATTATTATAACCGAATGAATACTATCCATCCTTTTATTAGTGAGAAAACAGGTCCGCCCAGCTGAATAGTCTCAAAATGTATCTATATTTTGCTATACGTTCCCTAAATGAATGAAGATTTGTGTTATTTCACAAAATTATTACGAAATCGGGCCCGTTTGAGCTGAAAAACAAAAATTGCTTACCGCCGAACATTCCATCTTCTCTTCTGCTAAGGGGTTCTAATGACCTAGCTGTCGACGGGCCCTTAAACCCTAATCACTCACTCACTCTTCTGCTAAGGAAGGCTTTTTGTAAGACTTGAGGTTGCTCAGTGATTTATGGTCACTTTTATATTTATAATATCATAGGGGTGTCAGGTTAGTATTTCTCCGACTTCCGTGTAGTAAACATCGCGGGGCAGTGCGTGATTAACAGTACCCGCTCACATTATCACCAATCTCTTGTTTATTTCAAGTAGGAAAAACAGGGATGTTAACTCCACCATCAATTTTCATGACTTTCATCACTTTAACTCTTACCTTAAAGAATACTGGCGCAAATTTTAGTCTATATCGATTCAAAGATGTAGGAATCTATCAGGATCATAGTACATACACACACTGATATACAACAAAATTAACTTTTCTACATTGCATATACTGTGGGTCGTATAGGTGAAATCGGCAAGGAGAACAAAGCCAATATATAAGATTTTCAGTTTTAGTAGAAGGTGACCCAGTTGCGTGGCTAACGAAAAGACAGCCTGCGGAGTTGAGTAGTAATACAAAACTCAACGAGTTGTTTAGAATATGGATGTATTAGCCGATTGTGGCTGGGCCATGGTTAGACTAGGAGCATTTACATCACTGCAGTTTGCGCTGTAGCTTGTCTTTTTCGCTAGCCACGCCCAGTTGCTTATGGCGTCTAGCAATTATTGTAATGTTATGTTGAACCACAATTCATCTTCTAATAGAAAGCAGATTATCAACCAGGAAGTATTATGTTTCAAGCTTACGACCTCATTTAGAACTTATCGTTGAACACGTTATAATACCATGTTGAAGGTTGATGGGTGAATTTAAGAAGGCAGGCTACAGTTTGCTGTGACGAGGGAAATTTAAATTATGTCATGTTAATAAGTACAGTTGTGAGACTGCTTCACAAAACCTTGCTGCTGGAAGGAAGATATGCTGCCTGAGATTGACATTTGGATAATTAAAGCCAGGCGCTAATTATTATGATCGGAAAAATCGACAGAAAAATTGGGTGAAGTGAAGAGTTTCTTCCACATTTACAAATGCTCATGTGGAACGGATATTTATATTTAAACCTTCAGGCAAGTTTTTGTTTAATTTCCTGTTAATTTGTTTAATTCTTGTTTGTTCATTCCAAGAGAAAAGTAGAAAAGTAAAATGTTATTTTATTTCATTAGTTAGAATATAATTAATTAAAAGTAAAGACAGGATTTTGAAAATAATCTGTGAAATACATTTTAAATTATTAAATTACGAAGAAAAGATTTGCTAGGGATAATCAGTGTGATTCATAACAACAGGCAATCGTGAAAAATAATGTTGCCAGAGAGACTCGAAAAGATTTGAACGGTGAGAAGACACGGAATGCTAAAAGTGTGTAATTAAATGGCATGTTATGTGACAAGAGCATAATGGCAGCAATTAAGATATGAATATATTTAATGAAACGAGCGATGGCGAGTTTCATAATACCCACTTGAGCATCTTAATTATCATTACCTATAGGTATTCAAGTTTCATACGACTATTTACACCTGACCTGTGTCTAAGCTTAGAACATACCGATATAAAATGTTTTAATATGCTACGCTGCGTGTTATTGTAAATGCAGTCCTACGTTTTAATTAAGTATTTGTTATTCGATCGTACATACAAGAATCGATAGTTGCTCCTTCAAATGCGAAATTATTGATTTTATTGTAATCCTGCCCTTGACACAATGATGCAGAGAGAATATATATAACCTATAACCCTTAAACACAGACTTTCAAAAACGAGGAGACAAATTGAATTTATTAGAATGTTATTTACAATATTAATGTTAATTATTAAACTCAGACTAGTTATTGTTTGACTGAACACAAGGGAACTGATAGTTTCGCTTTCAGCTGTGTGCGAATCAGCGCAGACGGCAAGGAATTGACTGCTACATGTGGACCTTGATTGGTGGATAGCGGTGTCGTTATGAACAGGTGCACCTTTGATTGGTGCAGTGTCGCTATAAAGAGGGTGACAAAAAGATGTTCATTATAGCTTCCTTTAAGTGCTACATTATGGCATGCTCGAACATAATGTATCATGTAAACATTGCATCCGAGTGTTATTTAATTAGAAAGTTAATTAAAATAGAATGTTCGTGTTTTCGAATTTCATGAACGTTATTTCGAAGTTAATATGTCAGATCAGAAACTATTAATTCTGTCTATTAACTATGTCCCAGTTTTCAGAAGAGGCAATAGGGGTACGCAATACAGATGATATGCTGTAACAAATGAGAAACACCAGTTACTGCTGATCACACTTTATTTAACTTCGTCAGTTAACGCAGCGTTAACGTTACACTTAGATCACTTTTGCACAAATTCAGAGCAACAGAACTTAATCATCGAACCACAACTGAACTGATTACAACTCGCACTTGCACGATTCACATCCGCTGTAAATGTGTAACTGTCCTACTGTCGCACTACAACTCAACTCTGGAAGTTCTAGAAGTGGATTACTCGGGAATGCCGGGTAAACGAAGGTCTGGAAGTAGTCTTTAATGTAGGTAGACGCTGGGTCCCTTCCCTCGGGTACGTAGGCTGTCGTGTGTCTGTCTGTCTCCGTTCCCCCATCATCAGCTTTACGGCCGTCTTGACAATACTATAAGATATACTTTCCATGCTTCTAATACATATTTCGGTCCAGTCATTTCATCTCTTAAAGAGACTTCCTCAAAAGACTTTCCTTTCGAACCCAAAACCATCACTTAGTATTGGCGAGGCTTCTTGTTCAAGTGATAGTGAATAAATTCATGTTATAGCAACTGCTGAGTTACATAGAATTTGGTGCTTAGTCAGCTTTTGTGCTAATGTCAACTATGCAGGAAAATTATGCCATATTTATAGGTAAGTTGTTTTCTTTGTTTTCCAATCGTTACTCATTAGCAACCACAATGCCACAATACTATGTCAAATGTCACGGGAGAGAATGTGTGTGTGTGTGAGTGTGTGTGTGTGTGTGTGTGTACGCGCGCGCGCGCGCCCAAAAGAGAAATAGTGCGCTTATTTGGTTATATTGGCTTTTAGGAGAATAATGTAAAACGAGAATTTTTAAGCATTTATTTATTAATCTTTTGCAAAATCTATGAATTATTATAAACTTGTTAATTTCAGACGTTAAATTCTACTCCTAATTTGCTACAGCCGTTATTCGAAAGACCTCTGTCTCTCGTAATAATAGTAGCAGTAGTAGTAGCAATAAGTAATAGCAGTGGCAGCAGTAGTAGTCAGTAATAAGTAATAGCAGTAGCAGCAAACCATATGTAAGCTCGCTTTTTCTTTTAAATTGCAGTTTTAAACGTTTATACTGATATACATAAGGCTATATGGACCAAAACTTAAATAAAGGTCACAAAATAGAAAATATATGGTCACGGTATAATGCAAGTAGTCATTTATTGTCATTTTAAGAGTCACGAAGTTCTGAAATAAGAGTTGATACATGATTTTGAACTTTGGGCCGCTCAGATGGTGAAATCTCACACTGCGTGCTGATGTGTATTCTTCCGCGCTCCTTCCCTTTTTCTATGACTGGCCAATCAACTACATGGGAAAGCGACGAGGCGTATTGACCTTGACTGTCGAGTGCTACGATCGCTTCTTCTCCTGTTTATTTGAACAGCGAATAGTCAGTGATAAAACACAAATAAATGATCTCTCGCGCCTGCCGACATATAAAACGTTGCTGTCCTGAAGATATGATTGCATCTGAACAGAGTGTGCAAACACTATCTCGCCTTGTTTGCGCGATAAACTCACGTAAACAGCTGAGAAGTTTCACATTCTTTCCGATACGCCTCATGGGTTTGCCAAATAGTACGCCTTTGAATGATGTCAAACTAAACATGTGCAATAAAACGATATACACATCCTGTCATGATAGATGCATGTTTTTGTCGTCCCCCTGAGAGATAGGTTTAAACCGAAGGATCCTGCAGTATATTTGTTGATAAGAATTTACTCCAGATTTATTAACTCCGTTACATTGTATTGTGACATTGGCACGCCGGTACACATCAAAACGAGCTGTGGTCAAGCTACCCCATACCACTACTTGTGAATACACATATCAACAATCAGTATGGCAGAATAAAGGGGTTTAGAGAACGTTCGCGGCTTGTTCAGGGAAAGTTACAGAAAATGTGCATTTTTCAGAGAATTCGCCAGCGTTTCGCGTGAACTATAAAAGCAAGAAAGCACGGACAGTTACCCAATCTTGAAGTGAGAGTTTTTATGAGACAAAGGGAAGAGTAGTAGTTGAATGTGATGGAATAAAGTGTTGAATGAGCTGTTACCAGAGAGTGTGTGTTAATACAGTCGTCGACGTCGTGAGAGAAATGCATTTGTAGACAGAGACAGTTTGGCAAACGTCGCGTCGGAATTCTGTTGTGAGAAGCAAATTAGTGAATGTGATCGTCGAAGCCAGTAGCTGGTTAGACAGAGAGCTGAAAGACAGAAAAGTGTGCGTGACAAGGTTATGGGAGACAAAATAGCTTGAGTTGCAAGTTCACGAAAGACTGTAAATTGTGTTGAAGATAAAAGAGAACTGTGGTTTTGTGCTTCCGTTTTAGAAGAAAAATAAAGTGACAGAAAAAGTAACTGGAATTTGTTGTTGTTTTTTGTTACAATATATTAAATTTGTGGTGTTATTTTAATGCTTATGTTAAAAACGACGTTTTGGGTATCGTAGAACTAAGCTATTCCACCAGAGCAGCCAATGAGAGGTAACCAGTCACGTGATAGTTAAGAGAGGGCAAAGTTAAACGAAAGAGACCCCATATGCCATTTTATTAAATAATTGACCAGCCATGTCAAACTAACTTATCTGGTTATTCATATTTTGTTTTTTACATATCAAATCGTGATTCTGCTGGAATGTATATACAGGGATGCATTCTTCTAGAGAGTTGCTTTAAGTCAGGCAACACTACCTAAAAATTTCAGAGCCTTAGTAAAGCGAGGATCGCAATTTCCCTATCACAATATCAGGGAACATTAGGTGCCATTACCAACTGCCCAACAGCAAAATGTAATGGATATTTTCATTATTAGGAGTGCACTATCGGAAAAACCAAAGGGAGAGAAGGGGGAGCACAAAAAATTAAACCTTTGCATGGTGCTGTCATTAATGGTGGGTTTTTTTAACGCATTCATTTGAAATAAGGATATTCTACGACCAAATTATTGCTTCTGTAAATTTGTAAATTGTGTTTCATCGATCGCTGTATGAAAATAGCCCGAAGTGATTAAGACCGCATGCAAGTATAATAACCATAACCCCAGGTACATTTTCTTCCCACTCAATATTTACACAGTCTCTTTCTTTGTGGAATTTATATTGCTATGCAAACAAGTGACACCGTTATTAAAGTTCTTCTGTTTCTGATGTACAGTTAATTCTAATAACCACAGTCTTCGTTCTTAAACATCTCTGTAAAGGAACGGTAACAGGGTATTACAGTCAACTATTATGTAGGTAATATATTATACATTTCGCTTAATTTTGTCATTTTATTTAAATATTCACTGTTTAGAAATTAAACATATTTGAGTTTATGTGATAAAATTGCATAGCTTACTGAAAAATACTAGAAATATCACAGGACACCGGATAAGAAATACAAAAATAAGCACGCAAGTAAAGGACGCCGCGAAAGCAGCATAACTGAGATGGGTAGGTGACACAGCCCAACAACAACCGTTGGACAAATATAGAAACGATGTGGGTTCCAAGAGGAGAGGGGGGGCCGGCCAGACCGAGAGCGAGATGGGCGGACAGAATGAAGAGAAACGTTGACAGCATCAGAAACCAGGATGGCAAGGAACAGCAACGCCTGGAAGGCCTAGGAAAAACTGATCAACAACTAAACAATCAGCGTGACAGAGCCAAGGAAAATGAGGCATATCAGTAACAGTGGAAAAAAAGTGATTCATGTCAAAAAGGCGGGAACTAATGTCAAGTGGCAAAAGAGCGAGACTGCAGCCCAGAAGGCAGAGTAGTGAAACTGAAAAGAAGTTTAAACACATGTAGGTTAAAATAAATAAACTATCAAAGACCATTCATAGCTCAAATGTGGGAAGAGCTCTCCTAAGGAGCCGTTGCCCTACAGGGATTCAAATTAATAATAATGATAATAATGTTATTATTATTATTATTATTATTATTATTATTATTATTATTATTATTATTATTATTATTATTATTATTATTATTATTATTATTATTATTATTATTATTATTATTATTATTATTATTATTATTATTATTATTATTATTATTATTATTTATACTTAAGGACCTTCGTCCTCAAAGATTTTCAGCTAGAGGCTGAGAGTATTTCTTTGGCAGAATTATTCCCTACCCACTTGGGGGTGGGTTAATATTCAAGATAAAATTAAACTGACATGCAAAACCTAAGTACTACACCAAAAGTAACTGAATGAATCTTATTGCCAATAAGCTAAACGTTCAAAGTACACCTGATCGAATATTTAAAGGCAGCATACGATTGGTACAAATCACAAATCCTATCGAAATTTACTAAACAAGTTGGTTCAGATATTCTTCTAGAGGTTTAAATGGTTCAATAATACACAAGATATTTAGATTTATTACTTTGTGCCCAATTAAAATATCTCTTAGAGAAAATAACGTGACCTAAGACTTGTCATATACCAATTTTCATAATACTCCAATCTACATTATTGAAAATATAACATAGGCACATACAAGCAATGTTAATATCATTAATTATACAAAATTGCAAATTAACTGAAAGTATCTGGAAAATGTATATATTAAATCTTAATGGATACAATTCCTGAGTTAGAACTCCCTGAAACAAATTTAAACTAGTGGCGTTACTTACAGGGTGAACAAAAGGATGAAATATTGGCCATAATTTTAAATGTAGGTATCGGTAAAATTAAATGCAGGACGTTATTTACTCTTACAGGAGGTAGGGACCCTCCAGACAGCGTAAGGGGTAGCACCTCAGTGTGTTCCAAGAGTGGCGAGAGGGTTAACCTCAGCATTTTAAATAGAACCCTGATATGAAGTATAGATAATTTGATAACCCTTAATAAATTAAGGAAAGTTTTTTCAAAACATGTTTTTTTCTAAAATGAAAACTTGAGAATTTATAGGGTATTGAAAATGTATTTAATACACTAAACGAACCAGAGGCAGAAACATTGATAAAATACACGAGAATGGCATTCATATACAATCTGACCCTTTGTAACCTTAGACAAAGAAGGTGAAGTAAAATATGGTATGTTGCTTACAGAATACAGTTATTCCTTATTTGTGTACAATATTCAGATTTAAATATATACATAAACTAGTATAATAAAAAGAATTTATAACGTTATTAAAATAAAGTATGAAAATCCAGTCAGAAGAAAATGTTATTATGATGTTCAAATGTTAAATTTAGCAACAGACATCGATCGTAAAAAAATCATGAAAAAAGAGAAAACTGCTAACGATTGAGTACAAAGTGAATGCGTTGATAGACAATTCTGTAATTACTGTTATAAATATATCTAAAAGGTCGGTGCAATAAAGGTTTGAGTTGGCTGAAATTTCAACCTTTTATTTAAAGTATACCTTCCGATTATTACTGTTTCATCCCTATCGCCCCGAGTGTAGGAAGGACTCATAGTATGACAAATACAGCTAAGCCGAGCCAAAAGGAGCGATAAAAAAGGTAAAATTATGATCAATAGTGCACTTAGTGCAAACATATTTTAACATGGTTGGCAAAAGATAAGCATTTTTAGTTGAACTTAGTAATAGAAGAAGAACTCAACAAAAGGGTATAATTTTTTTAATTTGATAAAACCAGAAAGAAACATAACACAGTCCACACTACCAAAAGTTGTAAAGAAGTTCAATGAAACTAAACCTAAAGATAAAGAGAAAATGTCAGCTACCACAATCTACCCTGAGTAATGAAAAGCTCTTAATCTGCTACTACCTTTCCAAAAAATACCACCCACATGAACAAGACATTAGAAAATTGACGTGAGGCTGGAACACTGGCAGTAAACGCTGCTCATTTCAAACACTTGTGATTGTGAAATTAAAAAAAACTCTGATGTGTTGCACTCACATGATTTTCTCTACTCTTGTACTAACCATTCTTACAAACTCTTATTCCTATATCTTCATGTTAGTTTAGATAAACATTTGTACAGATTATCTTATTGCTTATTTCCTTGTAGGTGCAAGGGGAATATTAGAATACAGTAGACTTTGAGCGATTGTCAAATCTTTTAAATCTTTGAGATTCCGTTCTCTTTGCACGCTTAACATATAAAAAATGAACAACGATGTTCCATTGCATGAAAGTTCTAAGTTTTCCGAAACTGACACGCAAAACAAGGAATATCTCCGAAACGGTTCACTCTACAAAAAATTCATTGTGTATTTTAGCAAGATCTACATTTCTTGTATAGTAAGATTTTGTTTATCTCTTAGTTTACGAGTTATTCAAAACTCATCCAGACTAAACAGGACTACATAGGCTATAGCCAGAAAATTCAAAATATACATATAAAAATATCTCAAACATATGGCATTTTAATCAAAATCGTTAGAGCCGTTTTCAAGAAAATCAAAATTTTCGAAAAATGTTCCATGTAAAGGGCAGTTTAGGGTGGGGCTATTTTCCTCAAAATGCATCCTGGAAAGACATTAAACTTAAACACTAACTTTGGTTTTTAACCGACTTTTCGTTTTTTTATGCTGTCCACAGACTGACAGACACACAGACACACACATGCGGACCTTTTTCCAAAAATGCTTTATTTGGATTCAGGGGGCCTCAAAACACATATTTGCGGTGAAATCTCCACATCGAATTTTTGGGTGGAATACAATACTTCCTCTACTTACCAGTAGAGAAAATAATAAATGGTGACTTTCGAACCAGCAGTTGTCAGAAAATTATTGCAGTGCAGTATTTCAATGTTTCTTTTTGTGGTTCAAATAACATTCCTGTGCCCTATAAATTCTCAAGCTACCTTTTAGACAAAAATGGTTTAAAGAAAATTTTACAAATATATTTATTAAGAAATATAATATCTAAAAGTTATATCGTGGTTCTATTTAAAACTCTGAAGCTTATCCCTTGGTGTCTGCTGAGGTGCTGTCCCATAGCTGTCTGTAGGGCTAACGCATCCCAGAACAAAGGATGTCTCTTAATGATCCGTTTAAAAGTTATGGTCAATAAATAAACCTATACTTTTTCACTCTGTATGCTCGTAAATAATTAAGAGTAATTAATACCAACCAAAAGTCAAACTGAGAATCAGCAGAAAGTCCGCAGGCAATAGACTCTTGACGCTGAAACGGTGAGAATTACTATTTCATGTGTGTGTGACGTTTCTTTGTATCTCATTCCGTACACAGAATGCGTGTATGTTACAGCTGGGAATGAAACTTTAATAATGCAGAACGTATAACCTAACCTAAAAGCCTGCGGGGCGAGATTTGCGAGGAAATGGTCAACCCGTACACACGTTAGTTATACGTTTATATTGTGTTATATGCCACCATTATCATCGCTCCTATACCAAATCACTAACCAATACACTCGTTTCCTGTCAAAATCAGAGCTAAAAGCGTATTCCATTTAAAACAATGAACTCTTAAAGCTTCATTTATACTATTTTGTATTGTGATATATGATTATTTGAGTTATTTGACAATTTTCAGCGAACATTTAATCCAAGGGCAATTTTTTATTCCCTCTCTATTATTGCACTTTATATTCTATTTATGTATATAATATCAAATATGATGAAACTGAAAACGCTGCACTGATGCATCATATATTTAATGTAGGTTTCGACGACATCGTTTACCTCAGTGTTTTAAACCTATTAAGAGAAACGCTTATTATATTAAATTATTCAATATGAACAAGAATGAATGCACTTATTTCAAATTAAATATATGCAGATTGACATTTAACAACCGTAAGGGTTTAATAGAGCGTACATGCTTTGATAATACTGCGACAAATGACAATGTGACAAATCCTACTTCTGACACCACGTGACAAAATTACAAGTTCAGTTAGTTTTCCTGACATTTCATTTTCTTAAGATCAAATGTAAAAACATAGTCCTCTTCTTTATCGTTAACACAATGTACAATTCATTTATTTTGTCCAATCTGTTTTGTCCAATTGTAACCTTGATGCACACTTCACTAATATTATCTCTCTCTCTCTCTCTCTCTCTCTCTCTCTCTCTCTCTCTCTCTCTCTCTCTCTCTACTTCACAAACTGATTCCGACACTCAGTCAAACTCACTCAAACAGATTTAACTAAAACCTGTTAACAACTGTTTCGTTCAACACTTAAAGACTAACTACAAACATGTGGATTCTCTCAACCCTACATTCGCTTATATAGCCGAGAATGATGCAGCACGGATGTTTCTCGAAAGCCACCTTTTCGTAAACAAACCCGGCCAGTTAACAGATTTTGAACAGTCTGGAAACGCTTTGTTCTGCCGCGTACATCGTACTCCTTGTTCCTCGCCGGGCCGCGTATGTACAAGCAGGGTGTGAGATAGCTTTACCTCGAGTGTCTTTGATGAGTGGCCGGGCTTTACAATACAAAGGGACAGCAAAATAACTGTCATATAGTAGTCGTGGAATAAAAACCCAAAATATTCAAGTATAAAACTGCTTTAAAGACTGTAAAATATGGAGTGAAAAATTGTTGGAAAAACAATATGCAAATTTGAACTGAAAGAAATTTCATTTTAGAAAGCATGGGATATTTCTTGGTGTGGTATTAGCTGCAGGACAAGTAAAATGATAAGTAACAAGAGTGCAAGCAAACCTCTCAGACTGCTGATTCACTCCTCACGATTATTCCCACTTCTTTCAGCTCGACCTGCCTGATTTTATGTGAAAAAGGGGAAAAAGGCTATATCTTACTCTTCCCTGCCTGTCAGTTGTGCCCAATATGACCACAGTCCTCCATTAGATGCGGCAAAGGATGCTAAATACGTTGCATTTACCTGGTTGCTGCTGTTCCTTACAAATACTGGAAGTTAATCTCATCCCAATACCGATTTCTAACATCTGCCAAACACTATCTAAGCCAAGAGATAGCTGTTTCACTGCACCGCTCCGTGTCTAATCCCTGTTGTACTTACAGTGACATCTTTCGTATGCATTAAGCAACTCTTTCTCCTATGGGATGGTCCCTCACATAAAACAAATTCTTTCGCTACTCACTCCCTATATTGCCTTGATCCATTGTTCACGTGTGGGCGATGCTGTGATTTCCAAGCCTTTGATACCGTCGAAAATCCTCTAATGATAATGACTTATCAAGGAAAGATTCTTCACAATTATAAAAAGAGATATCTGATGTGTGCACTCTCATGAGTTTCGCTACTCATTCTTGCACAAACTATTTTTGAAAATCTTTATTCTTGTGTTACGTTATGTTGAGAAAAACTTTTATAGAAAATGTTTTAATACTATTTCCCTATAAGTAGATAGAATGGGAGAGGAGAGTACAGTAGGTTTAAGCATCTTTGAAGAGTTGATCGTTATGTGATGGCATTGACATTCCATTCACTTTGCATGGCCAGGAGATAAAAAACTAATTATTGCACTCACATAACTTTCTTTCCCAAACTACCCCTACAAACGCTTATTCTTCTAGCTGCTTCATGTTAATCGAGATAAAAATTTGTACAAATTATCTTATTGCATATTTCATTGTATGAATGAATGATGTATCGAGTACCAAATCTCACACTTCTTAGGCTACCCCCAAGCTGGGCCTTGGCCCCTTTGCTGTTAGTATAATTGCCTTTTTCATACACATTACACACGTTTATCTTTTCACTAATCTTATCCCGCTCCCACACTTTAATTCTTATTTCTATTTTATTTCATCCCCCAACCCTATTCACTTTCCCTCTTTCTGAACTCTTCTTATCAGCTTTACTCGTATAACTTTTATTAATCAGTTTACATTGACACTTCACTAATCTTCACTGTCCCAATTATACTAGCTCACCATGTATAGAAACCTCCACTACCTCATTTATGGATTACTCAATCATTTTTTAACCCTGTTACTCTCGACGACATGTCCCTTTCTTTCTTTCTCTCCTGCTTAGTTCTCCCCTTCCCTCTCACCCCCCTTGATCCTTTAGCTACGTCATATGACTTTTTTTTTTCTGTAGCTATTCTTGAATTCACCCTTTTTTGTTTCCTCCCGACTATCCACTGTTGTCATCCCCCACATTGACTCTTTCCCCTATTTCTTTCGCGCTTACATCACATTATGATAAACTGTACAATCATAAAAAACACTCGTAACTTAATTATCACTTAAAACACATATTCATATACACATGAACGAAACAAGCTACACACTGATAATACTTGAACTTAATTAGCACGGCTTAAAACTCGTAAATTCATACTTATGGAATATAAATAAAACAGAGCAGACAAGGGTTTCAGTAAAACTACTCACTCACATGTGCTATTGTGAGCCACAAACAAGCGCAATGTATTGTGTGCGGGCGGCGGGAGCCTTAGATGCAGGTATCTGTCGTGTGGTGGCCGTAGTAGAAGGAAAAAACAGTAATATGTAAACATGTTGAAGCCATGCTTGGAAAGGATTTGACTTTTCAGTTAGAATGCCATTGAGTAGAAAATATTGTTGTTATTCTACTGAAAATGCATATAAAATTTGAGAAAAGCGTTAGGCATAGTCACTATCCTGAAACTGAACAAACAGAAGAGACGGCAAAGTAAAGTAGAATCGTATGAACTAGAGGATATTAACTTAGTAAGCACCACGTCGGGTTACAAGAAATTCTGTCGCGCAAATCCTTGTTCTGCCTTCGGAATTATTGTAGTGTCGCTTATGTTTTGTTTTCTTAGCATTTTCGAATATCGCTTGTATTTTATTTTTAACATCGTTCATAACATCATTAACCTAAAACCTGCATTTTGTTACTTAAATGGTAAGGAATTGTTCGCATATTAGACAGTACTTGGTGACTTTGTGGTTCCAGTTATCAATCTCAGGTAGCAGCATATACTAAAATGCTCCGTTTAGTGGAAGGACTGTCAGTTTTACAGCCTATTATAAAAATGCTCCACTTTACGCAGAACTAGCAGAGATGCATTACTTTTATGATGCTGTCTGGGAAAATGCGAAAAAATCAGGAGATCTTTATGGTCAGCTTTACCCAATTATACAATTGCCCCATTACAGCACCTTTATTGCCATACAAAAATGACCTTGAGAAACAGGCGCATCGCTGAGAGATCCAAAGAAACGTAAGAACAGTGGCTCCAGAAGAGGAGGTTATTGATAGGGTCCATGAACACAAAGATAATAATAACCCATGTCATGCATCAAGTCAGTCTTCGTTTACTAGAATTTTGCGCGAACAGCAAATACATCTCACTCGAGTTCGAGTACTGGGGGTCAGTTGGCCTTCCAACTCGACTACAGTTCGTCTAGTGGTTTCTTCAGTATTGCATTGATAGATCAAGATTTGCTACTGCCATATTGAGGACGGATGACGTTTTTTACACGAGAGGCGATGTTTAACAAACATGAAGGTCTCCTTTCAGCTGAGGAAAGTGCTAGAGTTATTACAGTTCTGTTACAAGTTACCAACACCGGTGTGCAGTGAACATTTTCGCTAGCATTGCTAATGACCGTAATGACACTCTCATGGGGCCCTATTTACTACCTCCACGTTTGAAGGGTCACGTTTATCTGCACCTTCTACAACATACCTTACCAGAACCTCTGAAAGATGTTCCCATAGGCTATCACTACTTAAGGGACACTGGGAGTGAAATGTTGGTCAAAATTGTCAAAAAGTCGAAAATTGTTTTTTTACCTTAAAATGTTCCTGGAACACCGGTGCATTTGGATCAGCTAACATTTTTCATATCCCCCACTCCATGTGGCCATTACGGACCTTTCAAATAGCGCTCTTCCCTTAATGCTCCTATATAAAAGCCTGTTTTTCTCAAAACTACATTTCTGCACATTCCAAAAGAAGGTCGCGCATGAGTTTTGCTTAAAATTCAATGAAAATTCCCAAAACTATTCATAAATAGCAGCTCAACAAAACTATGTTTCAATATTGATTTTATCATTAACATGAATTCCAAAAACATTTTTTGTATGAAAAAAATCAATAATTTTTAAGATTAAATTTTCTTTGTAATTAAAATCATTTGCATAATCAGCAAACGTATTTGAAGTGTTTCTACATACAATTGTTACCCATGTCTTAGAGTATCAGTTCTGCCAATATAAATGAATTTTGCAAAGTCAATAGACGCGAGCTCTATTTTGAATACGTGCCTATTAAATTCATAAAATAATTTATATATCCTAAACGAATTATCCAATTTTAATGAAATTTGGTGTACCTCCTATTCTCATATAAATACAAACACAGTAAAAATTTTAGAAAAATCTATCAAAAAATGTGGAACTTTCAAATTTCACTCCCAGTGTCCCTTTTTATCTGCACCTTCTACAACATACCTTACCAGAACCTCTGAAAGATGTTCCCATAGGCTATCACTACTTAACACGGTTCCAAGGCATGGGGCACTTGCGTATTATTCCGATGATGTATGGAATTTCCTAAATGTAACGTATCTTGATCCTGGTTCGGTAGAGGGGCACGTTCACCGGATCCAACCCCTTTGCAGCCCTTCCTTTGGGGACATGGTCAGACTCATGTGCACGAGATGTCGGTTAATAGTAAAACGAGGCTAATGGCCAGGATATTAGGAGCATTTCATGCTACTCGTGACATGTCAATATTTTTTTTAAAGAACGCGCCAATCTCATCAACTATGCTCCGAAGTCCAAGGTCGTCATTTTGAACATCTTTTATAAACACTTATGCATTTGTCTTATCTTCTTATCTTAACCATGTTTGGAGGCTTTTAATGGTGGAGAGAATTTGACCAATGTTATTGACAATAACAGGTATTGTAAATTGGTAGAAGGTATGACCAACTTCGGCTCACATGAATTTAGTGCCGTACAATTAAATCAAAGTTTACGTGAGGGTTTGTATCATATTACTTAAAATTAAAGATACGCACGTGACTACTCTCATTTCAGAACTCTTCTGATGTCTTGTAGTAAAATCGCGTAGCGACCTATTCGGCGGAATTTCATTTAACCCGACGCGGTGTTTCACAAACTTCGAAACCCTCTAGCTCATAATAAGGCGTTTGCTGACGCACATTGCTGATTAGAAAATACTCAATTGTAACCCTAAATCATGCCTTAAAATTATTCAATGTTATTCTGGCTCACCCTCTAATGTAACTGTTATGCTAAATCAGCTAATATGTTTACTCTGGATATAACCGAATTAATTACAATTATTGTAGGCCAAATAATAATTATATAAAGAGGAAAACTCTTACACCACCTAGGGTCAGGCATGCGGAACATTGCAACTGATTAAAGCTCACTGAAGTCTGAATATGGCCGATCATATTCATTTGTGATTTGTGTTTGTGGATCCAATTTACGAAGATTTCACAGCAAAACGCCGAAAATGTTCTTAGATTACAAAAAGATAGGTGCAATGAACCTTCTATAACAGGTAAGAAAAAAATCAGATGTGTTGCATTCACATGAGTTTCTCTACTCTTGTACTAACCATTCTTAGAATCTCTTATTCTTCTATCTTCTTCCTGTTAGTTGAGATAAACATTTGCACAAATTATATTATTGCTTATTTCCTTGTAGGTGCAAGGGGAATATGGTAATACATTAGGCTTTGAGCGAGTCAAATTTTTTAAAGCTTTCAAATGCCGTTCTCTTTACAGGGTTAACATAGAAAATGACTAACGATATTCCATTTGACAGAAGTATAATAACTTCTCCAAAACTCACACAAATAACAAGGAATATCACCGAAATGGTTTCTGCAAAAAATCTTATTCAGACATAAATTGTGTATTTTAGCAAGATCTACATTTTTTGTATAAAATTTGGTGTATCTCTTAAGGTTTTATGCAAAAGTCATCCAGAGTAAATAGGACTTCATGCGCATAGCCAGAAAATTCAAGATACACATTTCATTTGCAATAAAAATATCTCAAACATATGGAATGTTACTCAAAATTATAATGATTATTAGAACCATTTCAAGAAAATCACAATTTTCGAAAAATTGTCCATAAGGGGTAGTTTAGGGTGGAGGAATTTTCTTCAAAATCTTCGTGCCGTATCCTTGAAAGACATTAAACTTCAGTACCACTTTGGTTGTTAACCAACTTTTCATTTTTGAGTTATTCTGCCCACAGACTGACACACACACACACGCGCGCGCGCGCGCACGATGCTATTTTTCTAAAAATCCTTTTTTGGATTCAGGGGGTGTCAAAACATATTTCCGGTGAAACCTCGACATCGAAATTTTGGTTGGAATACAATACTTCCCCTAATAGATAATGTTGCAAATTCAACTATAAAGTTCCTTATGACTTTATGCTCCACCATTTCATAATGTACCACTTAGGACCCCACTGTAATGGACCTCATTGTATCCACCTCTTCATAAGGATACTACTGCACGCCAGTCAAATGTGCACCCGCTCATAACGACACTGCTAACCACCAATCAAAACATCCGCATGCAGCAAGCTATTCTTTGACGTCTGCGCACATTTACACGCAGATGAAAGCAAAACTATCGTTGATATAAAGCTACTTTGTTTATTTAACATTTAGTGTTGATATTATAAATAACATTCTAATAAATCCAATTTGTCTTCCGTTCTTTTAAAGTGCACTTTTTAAAGATTGTAGCTCAAATACTCTCTGTATTATTACGTCAATGGCAACACAACAATAAAATCAATAATTTCGCAGTTGAAGGCGCAAGTATCAATTGGCGTATGTACAATCGAATAACAAACACATGATTAAAATGTCGTACACCAGTAGCAATAACATGCAGCTTAGAACATTAAAAACGTTTTATACCTCATGGTTGAAGACAATAGTTTTATGAAACATCAGTATAATGGCAATTATGCGTCAGTTACATAATATACTATAAAAGTAATTTCCAAATGTTGGGTTTTGCGATTATGTACGTATTTTAAACATCATAGTGCACTCTTGCAACTCCATTAAGACAGCTTGTTAGAAATAATTTTGTAGATGTTGTCAAAAAGAGTAAAATACTCGTAGAACAGAATAAGAGTGTGTTAGTTTGCATGAAATGAAAACAGTGATTGCAACCGAAGGGATGAAACATGTATTAAAGTTCTATTTAGGAAAGGAAACCAACACAGAAATGTAAAGCAAACTTCTGCCTCTCCCAGCTGTACAACTAGAATACACACAGACCAAACTGTCATTTAGTTTCGCACCACAGGGTTTAGAGAGATGGATGTAATAGGTTTCTTTGCAGAGTTTATTGTTCGTGAAGGTACCGTCGATGACCCAGGTAGTTCATGCGTGGCATACTGGTATCCTGTTTCTGTGTGGCTAGGGATATAACCGCCACACCATTCGTTATTCTACAACAATGGCGTTTCCACCCACACAGGCATGAAATCGCGATCAGCTGTGTACCGAGAGAGGGGTCTGTGCGTTTCACAGGTAGGAATCTGCTGCATTTCAACCAAAGAAGGTAAAAACTCAATATACTTAACCATTTAATTATCAATTTACTGATGGGCAGATGCGCTGTGTTTGTTTCAGTAGTTTAAATATTTACCTCAGAGAGCCGATAAAAGCGCATGCATGACGCACTATACAAGCGACACGTGTGGCCTAGATCGTTAATGCAGGAACTTGACCTTCCTGACCTAAGGCTTTTAGGGTTTCCCTTTCACTCAGGTGAATGCTGGGAAGAATATTTACCTTATATCCCCCGAATCACTCCCTGTGATTTCATTATCTTTCTGTCCAGTCTTTCCAGGTTATAAGAGTCAACGGGGTTGCCCGTAGGTTGCGCTCTAGAAATACGGTGTTCACCGAGGAAAGGCGCTGTGGTCGGCTGGCCGCCCACCAGGGGTACTGATAGATCAACCGGATCTGGCTAGTGCTGCGCTCTCTGCGGTAACCTAGAACTTCGTCGGACTGAAGAACTGCCTACACGTGTTAGGAACCCACCGTAGTGGTTCTGTGATGCGTTCATATCATCCTTCCTCCCCTTCTGACGCACAATAAGTCATTGACTGACGTGACAGACAACATAAGAACCTTTATACAAATGACTGTATATTTCGCTATAGGTACAACAAGAGTAGGAGAATACGCTAGGCTTAAGCGATGGTCAAATTTTTAAGAGCTTGTCGCTATGGGATAGCTTTCACAATCCAATCTCTTTTGCATGGAAAGGGCATAAAAACCAATAACGACTTCCTATGTGAGAACCAAGTTTTCAAAATTCAAACCAATAACAAAGAATATGTGGAAAATAGCAATCTCAATAAAAAAAATTTCCGATAAATTGTGATTTTTAACGAGATGTATATGTCTTGTGCAGTAAGATTTTGTCTATCTGTAACCAGTTGTACAAAAGTAATCCAAAATGAATAGGACTATTTCCAAAACATTCAACATATACATATCATTTGTCATAAAAATATCTTAAACATGATATTTTAACTGAAATCGTTCGAACCATTTTTGAAAAACCCAAAAGCTTTTAATTATTTTCCACGGAACATGCGGAATTTAATCAGATTCCTTTTGAGTTATGCTATTCATAGACACACACGGACCTATTTATAATCATGCTTTTTTGGATTAAGGGTATTTCAAAACGTATATTTCTAGTGAAGTGTCTATTGAAATGTTGGTTGGAATGCAATGCCTTGTCTATAACGCACGTGGTAGAGAAGTAAAAAACTCTATGCTTAATACATAAGCAAGAATATGGTCATCGTAGCTGAATATTTTCCAGCAATGAAATTATTTGTGATATAGAATCACACTTTTGCATCTTGTTCTTAGTACAATCAGCTGT
This sequence comes from Tenodera sinensis, assembly GCA_030765045.1. Lineage (NCBI taxonomy): Eukaryota > Metazoa > Arthropoda > Insecta > Mantodea > Mantidae > Tenodera > Tenodera sinensis. The sequence continues at coordinate 90,468,565 of CM060969.1, read as the reverse complement.
CTTAAACCTCGATTTTATTTTGAGCTAACTTTTGGAAGCGAGTGTCGACTAAGGGGAAAAATGTAACACAAAGCATGGGTGGTGGAGAAGTTGCCTACCCAGCACGGCGCTCGATCCGAAGTGTACTATCAGAGTAAGGATATTAAAACTTGCCTAGCAATCTCATGAGTATAAAATAAAAAAGTTATGTTCATTGTACAATCATGTCAACGCTCCTACATTCCATACAAATGCAGTTTTATTTACATTCGCAGGGAACCACAGCACCCACTGTTGACAAATTCACACAGAGATATAACAAAAACTGCAATTACAGATTTCACGGACCTTCGGTATCGATCAAACGGAACACAGCGTGCCGTATAGACCGTCATTTATTGCTGAGATGTGAAATATTCTCGTGTTGAACCCTGAACTCCCTGCGGAAGAGCCAGGTGGATTGAATTCAGCGGCTGGACAGATGGCATCATACAGCATGTGATGACACAGTTTTGAAGAACACCCAGTATAACTGCACTTTATTTATTTTTGTTGAAATGCTGAAGCCAAAGATTATGAACACATTTTTGCTCTCTCCAATGACTTGTATTCCTACCTTAAAGGTGAACATCCATTCTCAGCCAACACGTGCGGCCTTCTTAATTACTCGTAAACGGTAGGTATTCTATAGTTCAATCCCGCCAGGTGTCCTCTGAGGTTTTTTCTAGGTTTCCCTCAGTCCTCATAACTGGAAAATGCCGAGGAGGTAGCTAACGTTTCTTTCCCAAAAATAATTTTCTTCCCAATTATTGTTTCATTTCATACATCATCAGTGCCATGGTCTGTTATGCTATATATAGCAGTGAACGTTCAGCACTGTTCAAACAGTTTTATACGCCTTCACCCAGTGTAGTTAAGATTATATACAAATGTGGGCTGGTAAATTCACAAAGCTGTTGTATAGTGAACCTGTATCTTCTACTCCATGTTGTATAGCTTTTCCTAAAGCAGAGTAGAAAAAATATCTCCACAGGTTTTTATTTCAGTGGAATATACTTTCGCGATGTGCAGAATAACCATTTTTCATTCTAGTTTGACGGTGATAGTCCTAAAATTACTTTATTTTTAATATTTCAGACATTTTTCGAGCGATTATTTTTCCAAATGCAGTTATCACATCCACATGTTGCCATATCGCAACAAATAATGCAATTCAGAGATGCGACAATATATTTTGTTTGTAAAGCTAAATCTTTCATTAACACCGATCCCGAAATATTTTCTTTTAATTGTAGCAGTGCTGCGGTTGAAAGGTTTAAGGTGCCAATCTCTTGCATTTTCATAACAGGCAGTACCGAAACAGTTCCTGGTGTTTACATCTAACCCTGAGGAACTGACTAGGTAGGTCAACTGTCCGTTACTCTCCCCCTGTATGCAATTCCCTAAACTCACAAGCCAAAGAAGATGAATAAAGAGCTATGAGTAAGTTGATATCTATTGACCTAATTCAAAATCATCGGATATATATGGTTTGTATTTTTCTGGTCGTTTAACGTGAATAAGGGGGACCTGGAACTGCTCTACAGGCCATTTTAGACAGAATTCTGCATGTTTTAACCACGTTAAAACATTTGGTGTCCTTAACAAAATTAATTTATTTCATTTCAGAAAATCGTGAAACCCATTTTCGTACTACATATAATATTTACTCTAATGTACAGCCTATAGATCTTATTCAAAGAATTCAGAATTCAATACTTTATTATCCAAGTACATTACTCTTCTCCTAGCGTAATAACCGGGACAAAATTGTAATTTACAGGTCGCGCATTAGTTCTTGACGAATTATATTTTTAAATGAGAGGTTACATGCGGGTCACTCGCCTTTACATGAACAATGTCACATAGAAGCAGAAATGGCAGTCAGGTGTTCTCTACGTTACTCTTTTGTTTCTGTAGTACAGTAACTGCAGTGCAAATTGTTACACTTCCAGTGATGTCAGTCACGTGTATTACAGTTAGACTATCAGCCTTTGACTGTAGTTTTGACATTATAGGCGGCATTGTCACATTGGTAACTAAGCAGTCCTCGTTGAAACATTGGAATGGCACACACCCATACCGCACAAAACTTTGCAGTCATCTGTACATAACATAGAAAAACAGAGCAGTTTGTTTTATCGTGGCAGACTATTTGCTGACCTGTTTATTAACAATAGGCTAGCTCACTGTACCTTCGCTGAAGGACATTCGTCAAGAACGAACGTGTGGTCTGTACCAAAGTGTTAACCAAAAGATACGCACAACAATTAAAAAGAAACTAAAAAATAAGCTGATAAAATGGCATCATGTAATGAGTTAGAAAATTAAATAAATGTAAAATTCTACATGATTCAATACACCTGCATGTGTATCGTCTCTTGGACTAGATGGAATGTCATGACTCCAAAGTTCCTTCCCGGAAACAACTGTATTTTCAGATACACATTATTTCGCATACTTAACCTCTATATTTTTCCGTCGGTCTCGGTGGTTCGGTTGGTTAGACGCTGGCCTACTGATTCCAAGGTCGCAGGTTCAAATCCGACCCGTGTGCTTAAAAACGACAGTTCCATGTCAATAGATTTACTGGCATGCAAAAGAACTCCTGCAGGACCAAATTCCGGCACACCGGCGACGCTGATGTGATCCTAGCAATTGATAGCGTCGTTAAACAGCAAAATAAAAAATAAAATGTACATTTTTCCTTGCATAGGGCTGAGTCTAGTGGTCATTTGATTCTTAAGATCGTTGATGGGAATTTTCTAAGGCTAGGAAAACTACAAAGAAGAGGTAGTGGTTGTTGCAATGTCTTCTTCATCCGCTTCTCTCTATCTCTCCCTGCCTATTTCTCTCTGTCTCTCTCTCTCTCTCTCTCTCTCTCTCTCTCTCTCTCTCTGCGGTTTTCAGCTCAATAAGCACACAGCTAATTTACTTCGGTACTCATTAATATTATTATTAACTGAACAAAACACCGCTTTCAACCCCGATTAACCTGTTTTCCTGGTCAATATCCCTTAATTACTTCCTGGAAACCATTCCGCATGTATACACCTTTACGACCAGGAATCGTCACTACATAAACACATCTGAGAAATAAATAAAACATGAAGCATTAGTAAATAACACAATGAGCGAATCAGCCCCGTTTCATCACACGGGTGTGTTTTTTATTCAAAAACTTATAACTTATCTTGCGCCACTTTTCAATAACGTCCTCCAATTGGTTTTCATCATTATTTTTAAATGTGTGATTAACGATAGTATTGGTTAACTCACAGAGTTTTACTAAGGACATACGTTTTTCCTTGTTATGTGAAAAATTGGACATCCCATAGAGTCATTTTATGTCTCTCATATCTCTCGTTTTCTAAACCTATCTCTTACATTCTGTGACAAGGAATTCTCCTAAGGACAGGTTGGCTACATTAAACCTTTTCTCACCACTCCACACTTTCCCAATATACCCTTTACATAAATTTACAGCATCATTAAGTTATATAAATATATCCATACACCTTTAAACTCTAAAACTGACAGCCGTGATAGTGGAGCAGTAGTGGTAGAAGTAGTGTAATAAAATGACAGTTCGACAAATCCCACTTCTGACAATAGTGTGATAAAATGACAAAGGTCCAGTCCAGTTACTTGTTTGTCACTTTATTTTTTTCTAATTTAATACACAAGTACACAGTTATCTTTTACTGACGTTGATACAGTGAAGACCTGAAAGTCGCAGCAGGTATGAGAGTGAGGAACAGGATGATATGAAATGCAGGTGAAATGGATGAAGGAGCACTTGGTGGAATTAGTGGCGGGGGAAACCGGAGAACCGCTCTGACGGCGCTTCGTCCACCACGAATAGCACATGCGTGTCTCTGGGAACCCCAGCCGCCTCGGTGATAGACGAACGGTCTAACCACTCGGCCACGGTGCCGCTTTTCTCTGCTCTTAAGAAAATAAAAAAAAAAAAAAAAAAAAAATTGTGAGAAATTCTACAGGTCAAGATAGCTTGTCTCATTTAACAGTTTTGTCAATTGAAACATCTTTGATCAAAGAACTGTCCTAACGATCTCAGTTTTACGACGACGTCATGGAGGATTTTGCCAAGCAAAACAGGACAATCAATCTGCATTTTAAATGACAGGTGAACTTTTTATTTATTTTCTAAGATTCCACCTGATATGTTTTGTTATTAACAATGATGTTAATGACGCCAGCCGTGAAAGCTTCAGCATTTTCGTATGTCGCTATTGCTTCCCTAAATCAAAATTTCACGACACACTCCTGTTGTGAGATTTTTGTCTCAGGGTATGCGTGAGTATAGTGTGAAAGGGTACCACCAGTTTATCAGTTAATATAATTTAATCTTCGTTAAATATTCTTTTTGAAGAGAATCTCCGACTGTTGTATTGAAGAATTAAATTGTCTGTACAATAATAATACGGCAAAATTTCGGTTGCTGTAGGTTGCATAAATACTAATCCGAAAGTTCCGTCACATTACAGTTAAACTTTTCTAATTCAAGCGTGTCTCCAAACAGTACTTATTCAGAAAGTCTATCGCCATACTCAACGTAACTGACACACTCAAGACAGCAGAGTAGCTAGTGGTCAGATTTAGAAAGCACGCTGTTTTTTTTTTAACTTAAGCCCCGCCCACATATCACTACCTCTGCGAACATTCTAACTTATGTGGACCAACATTGTTTCATTTCCCATCTAATACTCTGCAGTGGTCCACGTGCGCTTCTACATATTCTATTCACAGCGGCTTTTCCCCGGAACCTGATCTAATGAGTCCCATTTACTTTTCTGACAAAATCTTATCCTGGGTTTTTCCACATTATACATGGATTTTAATACACATTTTATCTAAACGTTTCACCCGGAATTCCAAGTCTCCATCTAAACATTAGGTATTCAAATGCAGAAATGTTATTTTTTTACATTTACTTTCTCGACTGTTAACGATTTGTGTTAACATGCCATACGTTTAAAATACTAAGGGCTATTCTGTAACCTTCTAGTTAAGAAAATTGTTATCGCTACTCTTTAAGGTTAAAAAGATTAAAAGTGCATCCATTTTCAGCTAGTAGGAGTAATGCCAGCGTTAAGAACCCCGTCTTAATTCTTTGTATCGCTAATCAATTTTTTTTCCTCTCAAAAAGATGTAATTGTTTTTACGACGCTACGTAATACCAAATAGTGAGTAGCAACTGTTAACGACTTTAACAAGTTCAATTATAACCAGAAGTTACAGAATAGGCGTGTTAATCAAAATATTTATTTTGAGTTTGTTGTAGAGTATGAAGTCCCCAAATTCTCTTGAACTTCACGCAACTGGGAAACTATAAGACAAAAACAAAACTTACTGAAGAAAACATAAGAATGCATTAAATTACGGAATTCCCATTAAATAACTTTTCCGCACTCCTATCTCATATTTGAACTAATTCTTGAACTCATTCTTGAACTAATTTGAGTTACGAAAGTTGAACATTTTTGCTACGCGTGCAAAAGTGAAACGCTTTTCCCCTTATTTACAAACGAAAATAAACTAAGTTTTAAACATTTTATTGGACATACTGTGAACTTTGGATCTTTTACCTTGAAGATCCTGAAAACTGTTTCAAATATTTTCTTCAATTCCTTCTCTTGGCCCCACTTTACAAATTCATTATACCATTTTCCGCAAGTTTTGTGTGCATGAAACCAAGATAATTTAGATGGCTTTTATTTACCAGACCCATCAGAAATTTTATTTTTATTATTCAACACGCAATGTTTGCTCTTACTGCATATATTAAAAGCATATTAACTAGCAAATGCTTATTTCAACTGACGTTAAGAATACATATTTTATTAAATTGACAAATTTATTTGCATTAATAGCATAATTTCTATTCACGCATGACTAACATCTATGACAAAATGTTTATTTTCAGCCAAAATAATATATTGTATTTTTAACAAACTATTTTTAAAGATACCAATTTTCCACTTCGATTCAAGGAGTAACAGATTACAAAATACAATTGTATCTAAATATCGTTTTGTGTAAGACAGGCTTATAATATATTTTTCAAAAAAGAAATTCAAAGCTTGTGGTAAAAATATGTTTCAAGAAGCTATTTTAATAAAAATATATTACAGCCTGAAAACAGGAATTTTTATACGGATAACAGGAATTAAGAAAAAACAAAGCCCCGGTACCATAGCCCATGAAGAGCCAAGCCTTACCGCCCAGCCGCTGCGTCCCCCCACCTTGGCTCACTACAGGCGTCACTGTTGGGGTGCAGTACTGGAGGGTGGTACATGGGTAGCGTCCCGATCCCTCCCGGACAGCTATGCAGTCTTCACGACCTGGGGCCGCTACTTTTCCATCAAGTGACTCCTCAATTGGTCCCCCCGGGACTAACGAGGCTGAGTGCACCCCGTGCCAGATCTCCCAAAGGGGATAAAATCCCTATGCTGGTACCGGGGATCAAACCCGGGTCCTCCACGCCAGAGGCAAATCGGATAATAGGAATGTCTGAAAACTATCTGCAAAACCTCAAATATTATTTAAAATGCCACTGGTTGTTTCCTTGAACAGAGGTTTTCAAGATTAAGCATCTTAAAATACTTCCAAACAGCTAGGGTCATTCTCAGCAGTTAGAAAATAAAATCGCTAATATTATTGATGTAAGAATTTTTCAGGTTGAAGATGTGTCTTGCGGCTTTAGAATTTTGACATTCAACAAGACATTGCCATTTCTTGTCTTATTCTTGATTCTGTTGCGCTAAGAAAGCTCTACAGTAATCAATTTCCTCCTCGGACTTGAAATCAACACACACTCACACACACACACACATCGCCGTCTTCTACACCTCCATATATTTAATAAAGGAAACAGACCCTTGAAGACGATAAAAATGTTCAATAAATCACAATAATCTGTAGAGTGCCGAGGACAATAGTCCTTGCGGACAATGTGAGAGAGAAGAACTGTTGACCATTTCAGTACAGTGAGATATTGTGAAGGTACGTGACAAGAATATCCTGGAAAATGCTTTTCTTATTTCAAAGCCATTCCTGCCTTCTCGCTTATTTTCGTTAAACTTCGGCAAACGGGTTATTCCTAGAGATAGCAGTTTCAGCGCAATCATCAAGATGGCTTGATTTTTCTCACTTCTCTTCTAACTACAGCACTTAGTCTCTTATACTATGTTGTTTGGTCTCTTAGGAACCTTAAATATACATTTTTCTTTACCCTAACTATATTCTCAATCTCTTCATTCCAAACTTTGAGTCCTCTGTTTTTGTATCTTTTCGCCCTCTTGTACATTGCAGCTGTAGTAATAATCCTTTTGATTTCTACCTATTCTAAATTTATATTCTTATTTGTTGGCCAAAAATAACGACTTTTAGAGGAACAAAAATTTGTATAAATGTAAAATTATCCAGTAGGAAGGTGATTTTAACTATCCGGGATACAGCGTATCATATGCGAAATAAATTAAATAAATTCCAAATAATGTGCGGTGTAATAAAAAGAACTTTCAGACATTGTAATAAAACGACAATATTCAAACTTTATAAAGCGTTAGCTGTTCCAACATTGAGCTATGAATGTGAGAGTTGGGTGCTGACCGCTTCACAACAGAAAAAGATAGAGATTGCCGAAATGGAATTTTTAGAACATACGGCTTTTGCATAAAAAAGAAATGAAGACATCAGAAGAGAGTTGGGGATCCAGAGTCTAAATGAAATAATAACTGAATACAGAAGAAAATGACCAATGATTGTGTTTTTCTAGCTTACGACTAGAGAGACTCTAGCGGCTGTTTCCTAGCTCGGCCACTTTGAACAATACCTACAGCGAGAATCTAACATGTTGTTGTTGTTTTCTAGTGCCTTGCATCTGGCAATGAAGCCATTAGCATTCGTGCTTTCCAATACTTTTGAACTGTAGTTTCTTCTGATCTTAATGCTTCACAGGTCTTCAAGTGGTCTTCGTTCATTTCTGCTGGATCGTTACACAGGACACATATTGGTGAGGCTGAGATACCTATTCTGTAGAGATGACTTGCTAAGCAGTCGTGATTTGTCAGTAGTTGGAAGGCTGCAACCGCTGTTTTCCTTGGTCTCTGGGGGATTATATCTGGGTTGGAAAGTAGTGTAATCCATTTTTTATCTTTGGCATGTTTCTATTGCTTGTAGGTATGAATGAGAAAAATTTTTAATGAACAAGCGTTTTATTGAGGAATATGAGAAATTGAATTTAGACTTTTGTTTTATTGTTGTGCCTTTCTTTGCAAGTGAGTCTGCAGCTTCATTCCCCATGACTCCACAGTGTGCTGGAACCCATTGGAGATGAACAGTCTTATTAACTTTTTGGAGTTGTGTTAACATTTTGGCGAGAATCTAACATGCACAATATAAATCTAACATGCCGTGACCGGTAACTTGCAATGTCCGAGGTCTGGGAAAGTTTGCGGTCGGTTGTGAACACTCCCATTTCAATACATGTATTTCAACTTTCTCATCCTGATTATCGTTACCGTTACTGGTCGTTGAGAACTAACCTTTACAATACAAGAAACCGGACCAACCATCTGCAAACAACGAAACAAGCCGATTACTTTAGAAGAAACAATTTAATGGGCTCCCAAGAATTCAAATCGGCCGACCTCACATTAAAGCAGTGTAACCTTACAATTAAATTGCTAGTCTCAAGTCAGTCAGTAAATCAAATCTTGTTTTGAAACAACACAAGTTCATTAATAATGTTGCAGTGCTATATATTATATCATAGTATTTAATGACAAATTTTGTTTTAAAAGCAACAATTAAAACATTTGCAATAATTAAAAAAACTAAAACTACTCCAAACAAACGATCACGTTCCACGTGATTCAAATTTTCCACTTAACCTACACACGACCGGCGTAAAAGAATAACTACTAATTAAAATTTGTGACATGAGGCTTTCTTCAGCTTCGCATCACTCATATTAAAAGCTATTATTCTATTCAAGTTCCATTATATTGTTTAACCACTGTTTGAATATTAATCTCAAATTAAACAACTGGGACTTTGGTGGAGTGCACAATGCAGAAAACAAAACAACCGTTCGCATTCCGTAAGTCTTTTGTTGCTGATCCCATTGAGGGGACGAGAGGAAGAATCGAGCAAGATGCATTTATACATGGCGAAAGACATTTGAACCTGGGAAAATAAAATATGTAATAATATTTCTAAAAGCCGTAATGTTAAGGGAAAACGTGTTGTACCTACCATAAACTGCATTATTTCATAGAAAATAGCACGTGCTCTTAGTAAGATTTATTCTCTCTACTAGTATAAATAGGGGAAGTATTGTATTCCACCCAAAAATTGATACTGAGATTTCCCGGAAATATATGTTTTCAAGTCACCTAAACATTTCGCACTTTTTAGAAAAAGGCATGTGTGTATGTTTATGTGTTGCGCCGGTCTGTAAACAGCATGACTCAAAAACGAAAAGATGGTCAAAAACCAAACTTGGTATTTAAGTTTATCATATTTCAAGGAAATGATACGAAGATTTTCAGGAAAATCTCCTTTACCCAAACTGCCCTTTATATGAACCTTTTTCAAAATATTCAGTTTTCTCAAAAATTACTCTAACAATTTTTATTAAAATTGTACCAAGGGCATTTTCGTGATAAATGAAATATATATCTTGAATTTTCTGGTGATAGCCTCTGAAATTCTTTGAAATTTTAAACGCAGCTCAGAATTGGATGAAAAACAGACAGTCAAAGTGTTTTAGTTTTAACTATTTGCCTAAAAAGGTTTAAATCATTTTAATATACCACGTTTTTAAAACGGACTAAAAAGTATAACGTAATTTATCCTACCTCCATGCAAGTTTACAACTCAATACACATTTCTAACTCCATTCAGATTGTGCTGAAAATTTGTGATTGTGAAGTTTTGATAGCTATGGAAATGCTTGTAAAATTTAAAATGAAAAATCTGAGACGATGCAATAGATAATTGTTGCAAAGGGTGTAGAAAGTAGTTGTTGAGAAAACTCACACAACAGTTTACATCATTAGCAGTTCAGTAAGACTGTTAGTGATTTAAGTGAACTATCTATTTATGTAACTTCGACCGTCTAAGAGAAATGCTTTGGAATATTTTGTTTAGAACTGCAAACACATTACATTCCTCAAATTTGTAGGCAGATATGGCCTGGCCGGTTGACTATTAACTCACTTGGCATAAGTTATGGAAAAGACCCTGCCTACCTCCCCACGGATAGGAACACGTGACTTGGAAAACATTTGTAGCCGCCTGTACAGTTCATTTAGCAAAAAAATTAAAAAAAAAAAAAAAAAAAAAAAAAAAAAAAAAAAAAAAAAAAAAAACCTGTTCTGAATAACTCAAGGTTCTTTTATAATACTAAATGCTATTTTAAAACTATTTGTATCTATAAATCTGTTTAAATTGTAACGCTTCAGTTTGTGTTCCTTGGTGGTTTATCATACTACTGTTAACTAAACTCTTCCCGAAATGTGAAACACACTTGAGATAAACAAAGGCGAAAAGTAGCACCAAGCACGTGACAGGAGTGAAAGCTCTCATTGGTCTCTGACCATAACACTGAGCCCTAGGGTAGAAAATGGATCCGAACTTTTGTGTTTTAATTTTATGATGCAGTAATGGATACGTTTAATAACTTCATTTTAGTATTTTGTATATTCACTTTAATTTATAAATGGAAACAATTAGTTCAACGAAACTTGGTAATTGTCATAACTGGTTTGCATATGAGGGGCACGTGTTGCGCGGAGTAATATAAAGGTGTGTTTCTTAGAGCGGATTCAGTATAGCTATATATTCTATTTAACAGACGCAATAGTGTCTGTTGTTTTGTTGTCCCATTGTTGTTCTTATATACATGGTGTATTTCAGTGTGGTAATATTGTGGTCGCAAAACACACTGAGTTCTGTTACCTTGAATAGTTTAAACATTAAATAAGATAAAGGGATTTCACTGACATTGACAAAATTATTAAAAGCTCAATTAAATAAATTATTGGTATACCAGCAGAAAGCCCAGATGCAGTGTTATATGCAGCAAGAAACTTTAAAGGTATTGGTGTGAAGAAAGCTTCTCGGGAGGCATATTTTCAGCAAATTAATATGTGTACCTGTCTTAGCAAGGTATCAATGAGCTTGTAAAATGTACAAGAAACTTGTCTAAAGAGATAACTGAAAGCCTAGAAAATCTTGACCTCTCAATGTGAAAAGATTCAAAAAATGTTGCATGATGAAGAATACAAGAAACGGAAACAACTTCCACAAAAAGCACTAGGATTTGCTCTTTTTTCTGAATGTCCGAAATCCAACTCTAGCTTTCTACAAGAAAGGTCTCTGTTCATCACAATGGACCAACGCTATCAAGATGAACTGCAATGTGTCTCCAGGTAGAGGCCAAGTGAACCTTTGCCGTGTGTGCAACGAGAACGAAACCCTCTCACATTACTTGGCTTATGCTGGAAGGGCAAACTTCTTAGAAACAACGAATGTCATAAAGTACGGACAATCACTGCTGATTCATTCAGAGCCAAGAAGAAATATAAGGTCTACGAAGAAGTGCTTTGTTCCTCTGTTTCCTGTTTCATCAAAAGAGTAGATATAGTTGTTATTGATAGACAAAGTGATAAAGAATCAATTCTTGACCCTAGAATCGGATTTGAAAAAGAAATGTAGACTAAATTAAGGAGATTGAGAAGGGAAAAAAAACTACATTATAAGCCTTAAATTCCTTATTTAAGCTATAAATTTAAAATTTCAGATTGGGAAGTGAGTGAGTAGGAAATTATCCGTGATTCTTTGTACATTTTATACAGTAATCTGCATACTACACTAAATTAAATAAATAAATCCAAAATGGTTTGCTGTTCTATTTCCAAATTGTATAATAATTTTGTACATTATTACACTTTATCAAATATTTTTACATTATACGATTTTTGTCCTTATCATTTATATTTAAAATTGTTTTTTCTGCATATTAATTATCAGACTGTGTCCTTATTACATTCCTAAAATCGGACAGCTATCCAAGTGCTAGATATTCTCTTTTCTTAAAGTAAATATTGACTTTGGGTTTAATGTGGAATTCATATTATGTTATATTATATTCTATATGCGTAGTCTGTGGTACAAGGATCCACCGTGAAGCCAAGGAGGTTTTGCAAGCCCTGAGTGACAGGATCTTGTATCACAATCTTAAGAAGAAATCTAAAGTTTCCAAAACAGCAGCTGTTTATCTTTACCGCGGTTACGTTGTTATTTTCGAGTTATCGATCTTTCTTGAGATGAGGGTCCAGAGGAGCTCAAGCCCCTTTCTCTCTAATCTTCGTGTTCCCGAGGTGGGTGTTTGGGCACGGCTTATGCTCATAATGTAGTCATCTTATACAATTTCAAACTCTGTGTTGATGTTTCGACTTTGCCTCAAGAAGGTGTAGGCAGCCCATCTACAAGGGGATGAATGGAGTATAAGGTTGTCGTACAACATTATCGATACTACTACTACATATGTGTTATATCACAACAGCAACCATTCGTGCAGTAAAATGATGGATTTTCAGCTTACAACTATTAATACCGGTCGTATATCGATGTGGCTTCATAACAGATTTGCTCTTTTTTCATGTAGTTCATTTTCTATTCATTCAGTGATTCAGAGGGACTTCTGCATTCCGCCTAAGCGTTTATGCATACTATATGGTAGTGCTTAAAGCCACTCTTATTACAGACCGCACTAAATTTGGTATACATGAAAGAAAATTATTATTATTATTATTATTATTATTATTATTATTATTATTATTATTATTATTATTATTATTATTATTATTATTATTATTATTATTATTATTATTATTATTATTATTATTATTATTATTATTATTATTATTATTATTATTATTATTATTATTATTATTATTATTATTATTATTATTATTACTATTATATACTATTACTATTAGTATTACTATTGCTATTCTTATTATTATTATTATTATTATTATTATTATTATTATTATTATTATTATTATTATTATTATTATTATTATTATTATTATTATTATTATTATTATTATTATTATTATTATTATTATTATTATTATTATTATTATTATTATTATTATTATTATTAATATTAGAAGGAGGTTTAAATAATTATATTTTCGATGCTTGATTAAGATAGTTTCGAATAGAACATATGTTAATAATGACTAAATTGATTTTACATAACGTTTCACATAGAAAATCGAGTTTTGGTGTTTCACTTATATACATAATGCGTCAAGTGTAGCTTATGGAACACAGAAAGAACTATAGTTTAATAACATTACAGTTTGATGTTACCATGATTAGCGATATTTAGAAAGGCATTCGGCTTTACGAAATTACCTATGAGGTGTTTCCAAGAGTCTCCGAAATTCATTTGTAATACGCGACGACCGAGCGGTAGTATAGGAATGGCGCCAGGTGACGTTTCATACATCCTGTCAGTGTACCAGGCGCTGACCCATTTAGTATTTGTAAGTTTGTTGTTGTTGGTCTTTTTTTTTTTTTTTTTTTTTTTTTTTTTCCTCCCCATTAGTGTTTATCGCTTACAGTGCTATTTTACAGCGGCAATATCGCATCTGTTTAATGTTTTTCAGACTTAGAGAAACTGCTGCAGAAAGCATGGAATGATAAAGCAAGCGAATAGAAACGGCGTTCTAAGCCAGACCCAAACTTACGAGTTACTCAGCGGTTTAAAAATGGCCGAAGACGTTAATTATGATGACGGCTACGAACTGACCTGTAACGGTGCGCTTGGGCACCTACTGGCTTTGTCTCTTCTGGTCAATGTGGTGTTCTGTTCTGAACTCTCGAGGTGATTGAAGGAGAACATGTGGTGCACGGTCAATTGGTTTCTCCATGTCGACAATCCAAAGTCGCTTACAACCTTCATCGTACAAGAATTCCTAGAGGAAAAACAGTATGACAGCATTTCCTCATCCACCATACTCGCCAGACTGGGCTCCGTGCAACATGATGATATCGAATAGATAGTGTGGATGCTTGCTCAAAGAAAAGAGTACTCCTCGTGGACACAAAAGGGGTACAAATAACGCAACCAAAGATTGCCAACGAGAGCTACGTGAGACATCGCTATTGTTCTGATACAGTCAGGTTATTTCGTTCGACTGAAGGCCACATGACACACTCCCCGCATTGTACCTGCCGCTCCCATTGTCTACTCTCCCCACTCTCAATCACTGCATTATGCACATCTGGAGACGTTAGATGCTGGAGCCCGTAATAGGGATGCTGTCGCCCTGCAACAGGCGTAACGATACGTTTCCGAAAATAGTCTTGTGGGCGTCCTGCAGATTGGCAAGCTTTCGTTGCGCCAGCTCTGCTTATTCGACGGGTCGTTCATCCCTTCCTTTGAGGGACAGTAGATCTATCTAAATATCAGTGCCCGAGGTTCCCTCTACGTTGTGTGACCTATGTCCTACTAAGCCGGGCCATAGAGCACGCATTTAAACAGTTCACTTTCACTGCAGTTCACTTATCTGCAACGCACTGGTGATGAACACCCGCTCAGGGCTACGTTTATCAGCTGTGTTATTCTTTGTGAGTTGCTGTCTTCAGTTCGCAATATAAAGATTAGTTTGTTCATTGTGCATCTTAAAAGCGAAAGTTGATTCAAGACATCTGTATTGTGTTAGTTACATTAGAATATTCCTTCATTCCAATGAAATGTCCACCGAAACAATCACGTTTGAACAAAGAACTTTATGTACCATACATACGTAAAAACACAATCATGTAGATGACAATTTCAAGAGACATTTCCTTGTATTCCAGTTACAGGTACAGAAATGTTAGATGCATGGTTAATAAGTTTGGAGAAGAGAATCCTAAATCTAAGAAACAAAAAAAAAAATATATATATATATATATATATATATATATATATATATATATATATATTCGACAGAAAAAATATTTACAAAATTGGTGCATCATTTCACTGAAGAAATATCTAATACGTGTCACATAGTAATTAGGTGTTTCAAAAGGCTTTGTTCATAGAGCTGCTAAACATTTAAAACTGAAACCCGGCAGAGTACTTAACAGGTCTTGGACGTTTACGATATGTCGTAATGTCTGTTTGTGGTTTTTTCCATTGAAAATATGAGCAAAAAACGATTTTATCAATGATGATTAAAATATGCAATTCTCATGGGTCATATGACGTTATATTTTGGCTTTTTAAACGTTTGTCATTTTTCATGATATAGTCATAATTTCTTTTAAATTATCGTATTCTGTTATATTTTTATATTTCTATTCCAGCATCGCATAATGCCCTTGCAGTCGTCCCAAACACACTTTTCGCATCTCCTAATACTGTAATCACCTGTATTTATCTGTAATATTAGCAAGTTTTTTTTCGTTACAATGTTGTGTGCAAAAAGAAGATAGCTTCCTTTTGAAAACTTTAAAGTGTATGTGATTTTTTATTTTTTATTCTAAAAAATAGTACACATCTTAAGCTTTAAAATCGATGTTTTCATGCAAACTCACTTCCCGGTGTTTAATATTAATTTATTATTCAGTGTGCTAGATTTTAAGGCAGATTTTCATAAGTAATGCCACGAGTGATTGTCAGTTTATCTAGAAAATTGACTATCACGAGCTATTTCACAAATTAAAGAAGTGACACGCGTCGACTCTCAGAGGCAAAAAGGGCTGCTGAAGTAATATATAATAAAGCTAGGACCAAGAAGAGGAAGAGGAATGCTGCAAATAATCAAAGTGATGAGGAATATGGAGCTGGCATGTTCTGAAAATGTGAGTATATAAACATAAACTGCACTTTTAACTTTAACTTCAATTTCCCGTAACTTCATTTTTAACACTTGTGGTACACTTTTCTCAAAGCCCATTAAAGATACTGACTTGAAAATTTTCCTGTATCTATATGGCCATCTACTTTCACTAGTAAACACCACCTTTTTTAGAAATATTAAGTTTAATGTAAATAAAAAAAAAATAACTTGTAAAAAATATATATAATTTCAGTCATTACATATGAAAGATTTTTTTACCTTCCTAATTTCAGTGACAGAATAGATTTTTTTTGTTTAACATATCAAATTATCCATTAACTACTACAGAAAAAAAACATGGCTGTAGAATGAAAGCTTATGGAGAGAAGTGCACCAGAAGTATGAGCTACACAATTTTTTGTTAGAAAACATGTTCTCACTTATACCACTTTTGCACAAAGGCTTTTAAATTTAATTTAAATTTTAAACACATTGAATGTAGAAACATTTGTTCTCTATACACCCCAAATGTCATTTAAATCAAGCTAATGTTAGCAGCATAAACTGAAATTGAATTAATCACATAATTTGAGTATGGTGAAAGCAAAATTAGTTCCTGGTGTCCTTAAATGTTATTTATATGATGTGTTGTAGTTACTAACCTCTGAAAAGGAACATGAAGGAGGTATACATGCACCAGGATATACATACACGGCCTTCTAGGTTTTCATATTGATGCTCCAATTTGTTAAGATGTTGGCAATGTCAGAAGTTGCAGTATTTGCTGCTAATTTATAACTTCTTTCAGTACAAAATGTGTCAAACTGATTCCAGACATAGGACTAAATACATCACCGAAGCGAGAGTCAGCCAAATTTGACATTTGAACTGCGTCAAATTACCTTGCACATCTCTTAGATTCTCTAATCTGATCATAACACAAGAATGGAAGAGGAGGTGATAATGAAAATGTGATATTTTCTCGAAGGAACGCTGTCATCGGTTGAAATTTGAAATTGTTATGCACATGATTTCAACCAACTCAGGTATGAGTGGAATAGTCAATATAATGCTAATTTAAGCAGCATGAAATTTTTGAGGATTTCGAAAATGCACCCAAAAGATGTTAGGTCATATTTATCGTCATATTTTTTTTTTTTTTTTTTTGGGGGGGGGAGGGGTTCCATCAACGCTTGTATATTTCTAACATCTCCAAGCTTGTATTGCTTTCCTTCCAATACTTCAAAAGAAAGCTGCAAACTATAACAATAAATATTTCCTATACTGTAGGTATATAAGAAAAAGCGAAAGGTGGCCAACTTTTCACTATTTAAAGAGGAGATAATAATGGTTTTATCACTACTCTATTTTTAACTGTGTTACTCGACTGGTGAAAACCATGGGAAATACTTTTCGGAGTCCTCGGAAATCCCTAAAAACATAAAGTTGTACAGCTATCAGAACGTTGAAGCAGAAGATGTGGAGATGTGGACGGTCTTCCCACGTTCCTCGCTCCAAACAATTCCAATATTTGTTCATGTACTTAGATGCCACCTTCTCAGTAAGACACCCTCGCTGCGAGCTGTCACGGAAATGTCTACAAGAAATTGAAACGGTTCCACTGCCACAAGGTCCAACTTGATTTCTGCCTAAAACTTTAATACAATTTTGGTAGCATGGAGCTACTTAGAGTGGACGTAATATGGAATTTAACTGTTACACACTTACATAACATTGTCCAATTCTAGCGTTAAAACGGAGTATTATGACGGCATAGATCGTGCGAATTTCCCCATTTCTGGCACAGTGCCATAAAATGAGTGATGTAATTACCATGGCAACACGACAGCAATGACGTCATCACCACCACCACCACAATATGATTTTCTCCAATGTGCCTGAAAGAAAATCCGCATAATTACCAGATCTTAAAAGTATGCCAGTAATGTGGTTTCATTAGTCAAATTAGCGCATTTTTCGTTTCTCCATCCACAACACTTTTTTCGTGAACATTTTTTTTTATTTTTCTGAAATTAATAAACTCTCAGCACTCTTAACTTCGTTCAAAATGTAAAGCAAAATACAATTCATATTTTCAATAGTTTTATCATTACCTTCCATCTTCCTCTACAAATGTTGAAACAAATGAAACATCATCTGCTTAGCAACCATATTACGTCATACATCTGTGATCTCTGATACATTATAGTTTTTCATTTAGCAAATTTATTAATTATTTTTATGTATTTTAATGCTAAAATTGCATAAAACATTGTAACACGTGTCTAATCATTTCATTTTGCTTTCGCTTGCGCTAAAATTATACCCGTACCACAATCAGTCAGATTATACACTTTCATGAGATTTCTGTTCTATATATGCAATTCCGATTATACTATACAGATACAACGTAAGGAAAATGATATTTCAAAGGCTGTGAAACATCCTTAAGCCAGAATTTTGGAAGGCAAAATCCTAAGGAGTGAAGATGAATATCTAACAAATTACAAATGAAATGCTCGACCTTCATAAACTTGACACGGCTGACCACCCACAAGGCCTTGATAAATTACAAATGAGTTAGGTTCTAAGCCAAGAGCTTTAACAGTATCAGAACTCGCAACTTCACTCACGTTATGTAAATTGAGAATATTTTTCCTTCTTTCACTCTCTCTGGCTCCCCCCTCTCTCTCACTCTCTCACTCTCTCTCTCTCTTTCCCTACGTGCCATCACTCCTCTAACCGTTTGCTCCCGCTATTCCTACCGCCCTTCCTCCCACTTAAACCTACGCAACAAATGTGATGTTTAAAAAACAGTTTTTGTGGTGTATTAATACAAATTAAAACGTAAGAAAAATTTGAATTATTCACTAATTGTATTTTCTCCATTCATTTGCCTTGCGGCTCGAACTACTCTATTTCTCTGGTGAGCTTCAGGTGGAAATCCACAAAAAGTATCTATTATACGCTCTAACTCCCCAGTTAGATACTATGTAACTCGTATTCACACGTATGTATATCGTGTATTCGGACACCATCTAAATGTTTGGAGGAGGGCACCACTGTTTTGTTGACGATGCACGTCATCAAGGCTAGCGATCAGAAGAGAATGGGGCAAGGCGATAGTAAAAATGTACTATTGCACAATAAAAACAGAAAACAGTATTACTGTTAGAGTCCTCAGCCTAACTAGTAAATGCAACTCGAAACTGTGAATGTTTCCTTTACCTGACTGCACTTCCGATATCCCACTCACTTGTTCCGTAACAGTTTAGCTCCTCTTCCCGTCGAAAACACTACCGTGGCCGACTAGTTCGCCAGTGGTATTGTACTTGTATTTATGAGTAGATCGTGGAGTCGTGCAATTGAGCACGGAGAATGAATGACGTAACCGGTGCCGCATAGCCGTCGTATATGCACATGCATCAGCAGGCATATGTGGTTCGGCTTGAACTTAACAGCTTTTGAGAAATGTTGAGCTATGTATGGGCTAGAGCATATGTAGCATCGAGCTGGACAAAAACACTCCTTCTGCATATTATTCCGTTTGATTTTCACATATTATGATTAATATACCGGAGGAGCCCAAAACATTTGTGTGGAGTAAATGCTGCTCAGAAAAACATGGTCAGAAAATGCTTCTCTCGGCTCAAATAGGGCCAGTTTAGGTAAATATTTTACATTTAGGGAGGCCATCAATCTTCTAGGGAAACCGTTTGAATGCTTTATCCCCATTATTCAGTTCAGTCAACCCTAGAATTGGCAAATGTGATAAACTGATCAGTGAACAATTGAGTGATTGTTAATTCCACAGGCTAGGTTCAAGGTGCTACGAACTTATACTCAAACCAAGAGTGCCAATTCTTTATGTAACTCCTTAAATATTATTCCCATTAAAGTGTTATAAATTTCAATCTTGTCAGAAAATTTTGCTTGTTAATGTTATGTGATTTTTCACAATATCTATAGTACTAAAGAAAATATTTCAAATTTTCGAATTCGTAAACTTACAACTCTCTTTTGGAGAACACATTAACAATCTATAGGTATAGTATTGAACTCTTCTGTGGTTGTAATCCCCTGGATGGGGGGTTGAAGTGAAGGAACCACAGGAGACTGCAGGCCACAGGGACGGAAGTCTCTCACATTTCCAGGCTCGAAGATCCGTCCGCTACTGGACCTGGCCAGAGAGAGCGATGAACCAGGCAGAACTACTGGCCACGGGGAGTAATCTTTCTTTATCCAAGCATTCCGCCATGTATCCGACACAGCCATACGCCACGAAATGAAAAATGAGAAGGAAACTGGATGGAAGGGAAATCGGGAAATCGGGGGTCGATAAGAAACCAACCCAGAAATCTCATACAGACCCGGGACAACTATGAAGGAACCTAAGTCAGATTTAGCGGTAGAATGGAATCGAGCTAGGGATCTCTCGAATTCGAGTCTCGCGCATTAGCGTTGAGCCATCTCCTCGGTAATTACTTACCTAAAAATTAAAGAACTAACAAAACATGTATAGAATATGAATACACAGAGATTATTACAGGATATCCTTTACGAAGAGAGAGAGATCATGTAGTAGGAAAGAGTTGACGTCACTCCACACAAAATGCGTGTAAAGTACGACAAATATTGTATGTATTTCATCACGAATAAAATGTATAGATGGCCATGGCTTAGCCACAAAAAAAGATAAAATTGCCAGCGTTGAAATCAGTAAACCACTGGTTTATGTTAACAACGGAGAAGATTATTTTTCTCGATGGTGGCAGAGTATGTGTATTTTCCGATATTAACTTCTGGCCTAAAGGTGCGGAATCTTCATTTTCATGACCTTTGTCTCTGTTTCACTGTCAAGGGTTTCTGCATTGAGTGAAAATTATCTAGCGTTTATGTTATTAAATAATTAAGGAAGCAAGAAGTTTAAAATAACGACTTAAAATAACTCTAACTACAAAATACTAGACCATTCCAACCAATTATTTCTTTTAGCTCTAAGCAAAGAGCTACTAACTATGAAGTAAAACCATATAAAATAACTGTTCCACATGCTCCTCAACCAGGTGATCCTGTAATTAGGCGCACAGTGGACTCTCAATAGTGTAGGTGAAATACACCCACATTTAATATTTTCCACGGACGAGGCTTGGCTCCACCTTCATGGATGCGTGGGCGCAAAATATCCGTTATTGGAACTTAGAGAAACCTAATAGTGTCCATGGAGTACCCCTTCACGACAAAAAAATTGGTGCATAATGCGCCATTAGCGGAGAAGAATTATAGGCCCAATTTTCATCCAGTCAACAGTTGACGCTCTTACATACGTGCCTACACTTTTGCCCCCTTTTAGAGAATTAACAGACAGGGAGCATAAGTTTGCCTTTTTTAACAAGACTCTGCGAGAACTCATAGGCCAATCTTTCGATGAGAACAATTATAAGTGTGTTCCAGTACAGAATTATTAGTAGATTAGTAGACCCCGCGGTCCCCAACCTAATCACTTGGGATTCCTAACTCTGGGGTAACTTAAAGTGTACAAGAATAACTCGCACATCCTGGAAGAATTAAAACAAAATATCTTACAGGAAATTGCCAGCATTTCTCAACGTGAAGTACGGCAAGTAATGGATAGTTTCTTAAAGAGGTGCCAAAAATGTACGGACAACGAAGTGGCCAGTTTCAGCATCTCCATTCATAAAGTTGGTAAGTAAAGCCTTTAAAAGTAATTTTAAAAATGCTGTATGGCTTCATCCGCGCCTTTCTATGACAGCAGCAAACGGCAACGAGCGTTGAGGACGCGGACAGGCAAACCACCGCGCAACCTGTTCGTAAGTTCTTTTGCTTTCCCTGTAGAAGACTTTCATTCCTTACTGGAAATGGCCGGAACTGTATAAATTACAATTATAAAGGCTACAGGGGCCATTTACCATTAAACTCCTCCAGAAAGTACACTAAATTAATAAAGAATGGTGGAGATTAATTAATTCATCGTTAAGGTTTCAAAAGCTAACCGTGCTACATCGGGCAAGCCAGCTAGTAAAAGAAAAAAGTTGCCTTCGGTGCCATAACTTTCTGTTTAATATATATGTGAAATTAAATGCGAGTTATATTGGTAAAGCTTTTGTCGGCCCTTGTAGCCCTGGTCGTTGGAGTGCATGTCTTTGGCTCTTCACTTCGGAGAGGGTCGCTGGGTTCGAATCCCGCCTCGGGCATGGGTGTTTATAAACTGCTAATAGGCGTGACAAACAGAAAACAGTCGGTAAGATAACAAGGGAAACAAGGAAAAATGAGAAAAAAACAGGGGAAAAGCTGGAGGCATTGCGCCGCCTGTAACTTTGCTTAGGCAGAGAAGTGGTGTTTCATTACTCCGAGAAGCTCAAACTATTTTTATCTTTAACCACAGACTTTTAAATGTGACTTATTCAATTTTCGGTAAGTTTAATCCCGATATAAAAGAGAAAATTATGCCTCGCGTGTGCATGTGTGTTTTGATAAAACATTTAACAATGATCCCTAGGGCTCTCCTCTATGCAGAGTTTACCCTCATCGCCCGGCCGCTGCGTGCTCGAGCAGCAGCTAAGGCCGCGGAGGAGTGCAGGTTAGGGTGGCGGGGGTCAGCACGCCGACTCCCGATCTTAAGGCAACTACTTGACTTTTTAGGGACGTTACTTTCTATCAGGATAGCTCCTTATTTGGCCCCTCAGGAACACAACGAGGCTGAGTGCACCCCATACCATACCTCCACGCTGGTACCGGGAATCGAACCCGAGTCCTCGCCAGAGGCAGGCGCGTTACCAACTGCGCTACGGAGGCACTAACGCTTTTAACGCTGAGTAAGGGAATTTTAGAGTATTTTCATATTTATATCGCCTAATCTCAGTCTCGCTTTCTTGATTTTCAACAATTTCAATATGTTTGACACTTCATTGCTAACATGAAATATTTATAACTTCTGGCCCAAAGGGATAAAAATGGACACTTAAATTCGTTTAAAATTTAGTGATTGAATATGGGGGAGCTGCATATGGTATCCATTTCACCAAATTTCTCTCTGATTTCACTGAATTTTATTATCAAGGAGTATTTTTGTATTTGTGTTGACAAAAAGTGGTACATTTGGATTTTATAAAAATTATAGGCTACCCTGCAAGTTTTCAAAAACTTCCACAACCCTTATATTCAATCCCATTTCTAACCCATTTCGTTCAAATTTTGATAGATTTTTAGTTTAGAATGACCTAGTGGATGCTCAGAGAAAGTAAAACGGAAAATTGTGAACGAGGTGAAGAGAACGGAGAATAATATTAATTCCTCAAAGTGAAATAAAATGCTTTGTAGGCTCTTGTATCATAGACTTGGTAACAATGAGAGGTTGCCAATACGCTGCAGTTTGGGAAAATAACAGTGTTTCTACTAATTAATATAGTATGAAAAGAGAGTGATGTAACTAACCGCCTGTTGGTGTCATCTTGCCTCCCATTATCCCTGGGGACTCCGTTATGACGCCACTGAACCTGCAATCAAACACAAACTTTGTTGACCAAGCTCCAGCTTCACACCATCCATAGGTCCTGCACATAACTTGAGAGACAGCCACGTAATATCTAACACTTCTCAGCAAGTTCCTCGAACCTCTATTTACATTTTTATACATTCTCCCACCTCCTTATTTCTGATAGTCAATTTTCTTTCTCTCGATTGGTGCTGCGTGACACATTTCCACTACTTCACTTTAAAAGCAAACGTTCACCTTTTTGTATATTATATTTTGCCAACTTGCATTAATTGACTCTTAAAGGATAAGTGTAGATATCGATAGTTGTCAAACTGCGTCATTAAAATGGTTTAAGCTAGATAAAACGTCACGAAAATGCACGAATCAAAGTTAACAGCTGGGTCAGCTCAGTCGCCTACTGTGCAGGGTTCGATTCCCTGCTCGAAGGTTGTTGTTGTGGTGTTTAACGCCCGCTTTTACTACTACGGCACCGCAGGCGGTGACACTGATGAAGATGGAGCACCGGTGGAATGAGATGGCGGGGGAAACCGGAGTACCCGGAGAAAACCCGCCCTGACGCCGCTTCGTCCACCACGAATACCACATGCGGGTCCCTGGGATCGAACCCGGGCCGCCTAGGTGGTAGGCGAGCGCGCTAACCGCTCGGCCACGGCGCCGCCGCTGGAAGGTTGAGAATTATCTTTAACTAATTTTATTCCCCGTCCTCTCTAGAGTCTGAAAGTACGAATCGAAGTGTAAATATATATGAATTTAAAAATTAATCCAAATTAATTAACCCAAAGTTTAAAATCGCTGTTAAGGGTACCCGGTAAGGCATACAATGACAATGTTAAAATGTACCTAAGCTTACAAGGAAAATTTTCTCAGAAGCTATTTATTGTATCTACTTCAAATTTTTACAGCACATTAAATGGAATCTTTTACACACTTAAACATGGATTTTTTGATAGAATAATTATTTGAAGAGTAAATAATTTTTTCATTAAAAATATGCTGATCACTTCAAAATTTCAAAACTATAGTCTTAAAAATGGCCCCTTTAAAATGTATATCATTTACATAAACATAATGCCTGAAAGTATTAGCTTTCTATGTCTAATAGTTTTTGTGAAAATTTTCCTTGTGTATCAAAAAATGTAGTTTTGAGATATCGCGCTTCGAAGTTCGAACTAACCTTTTCAATACATTCTAGCAGCATAAGAGGTATAGGTTAGGTTGCCATGGTAAATTAATAATCAGCGTTACCAAAAATCAATATGGCCATTTAAAAAATTTCCCAAAATATTTCCCTTCTAAAAACACCGGGAACTTTAAATGTACTAATTTCGCTGATAGCAAATGTCAATAAATTGATCGACCACACCCACTAAATGCAGCCCCTTGGCAAATACTCTATAAAAATCCTTATAATAGTCATATCAAGATAAAAAATTGAAGCATTTTACTCAGAAAATTCACTAGTATTTTTACATAAAAAAACAAAAAACAAATGCATTTTTACTCATATTTGCCTTACCGGGTCCCCTTAAGCGAGTTTATACCATTGCTGCTGAGCAATTTTTCCAAGAGATAAAAGCCGCGGATATGTCCTTCATGTTAATACCGGCATTAATGCCAGTCTTAGAAGGGAACCTGGTGTAAATAAAAGAAAGCGCGCAAACTAATGGTCTGCAAGTAATTACATTACTACGCTTTGGGCGAAGCATGTGATGTTTATTTTTGAACGAGTTTTCTTGCAAACCAATCACAAGAACTTTTATTAACGTTTCCTTTTCTTTGAAGATGACAGTTTTCTCTTTTATTCTCTTCCGTGAACATAAAGTTGACACTTTTTACGGAAGACCAATAAACCTGAAGGTTAAATTAATGTCTTTAATGGCTAATCCGAATAGTTTTCATAAAACTTTATGAATACATCCAATACAATATTTCTGCACTTTTTTACCTCTTAGAATGTTTCACATATAAATTGTTGACTCGTTATAATTATTAATCTTAATTACTGTTAAACACACTGTAATAAACAATTTGCAAACAAACTAAATGCAACAAGATTGATCAACTGTATGTTAGTAATAGAAAGCTGTGTATGCGCATACCTCCATTCTTTAAGTTTTTATTAATTACACATACTCGTATTGCAACAAAATGAGAATTTGACAAATCCAGCATCTGACACCGATGTGACAAAAATAACGTCCAGTTCAATTTTGCTTTTTCTGTCGTTATATTTTTCTTCTAATTAAAACAGTTTTCTTTTCGTCACTAGCACAGTCTACAGTCATGATATTACAACTCACAACTGCTGTCTTCTCGTAACCTTGACACGCTCCCTTCTGTCCTTTAGCTCTGTCTCTCTGCCTCACAAACAGCTGACTTTGACGATACAATCACTCAGTACCCTCTAAAACTATTTCTCTGTATCTGCTTCGACACGACATTTCTCCCACAATGACTTCACACTCACTCACTCACTCACTCACTCACTCACTCACTCACTCACACACACACACACACACACACACACACACACACACACACACACACACACACACACACACACCTAACAACTGTGTCGTTCAACACTCACATCTCCCTTTTGCCTAAAAAAACTCTTGATACCACGACTTATGTCTTCAACTACTCTATTCTAACTCAAAACTGCCCGTTCTCTCGCGTCCCGTAAGCGGCGTAAGCTATACCGGGAATGTGTAGCAGGGATTTTTCTGGAAATGCACCTTTTTCTTGAACTTGCTAGAAGCCAGACGACTCATGAAGATTCTCGCAAGGCTTTGTTCTGCAACGCCCCATTGTTGCTTGTATTTACTCATCGCAAGTGAGGTAGCTGTGAGGCAGCTTTACCTTGAGCACTTGTGATGTGTTGTAACAGTCGCAGCGGAGTTGGCTTCACAATATGTTTTAAGTGCAGTCTAAACTATGATTTAATATTTAAACAATGCTTTTAACAAAATAAATTCTTCTGGCATGGAACTACGTTGTAATCCGTGGCCACGCAGACGGTGGTTTTGTTTACATCGGATTCTCTTCCAAGGCCGGCAGGGTTATAGATAAGAGGGCTCTCCCCCCCAAGCATTTGTTCATAAAAGTCAAATTCGTGTATACTGGTTTAATTAATATTTACTAAAGGACAATATAATTATAATGCTTGTACACTCATAATTCCCACATTCATAAATTTTCAGAAACCATTATGTCATAACACGAATTCAAACAAATTACCTAAGTGCTGCAGAGAGAAATAGAGAACTAGCTAACTTGAACACAATAATATTTCAAATAAACTGAAAAATGAAACATTTTGGACAAAACTTAACGAGAAGCACCAAAACTAATACAAATACCGCCTAACTAGGGACTTCACATACAGTGCGGAAGGGAAGTCATTACATTCCTTTTAAAATGCGCTTCCTAGAAGTATTACAAACAAAAAAGTCGAACGGTATTTTGTTCTTTGATCAGCCGATTTCGAAAAAATAATAGTTTTTTTATCCAAGTTGGATGTGCAATTCCACAAGAATGTGCAAAGCTAACAGTTTGTTACTTGCATTATGCGTAGAGTAACTTATTTCTGACATAGCTTCGGTAGCAATTACGGAACATCACACAGGGTTTCGAGTGTGAGTGAGTGAGTGAGTGAGTGAGCGAGTGAGTGAGTGAGTGAGTGAGTGAGTGAGTGAGTGAGTGAGTGTCGGGTTTAAGGGCCCGTCGACACAGGGTTTCGAAATAATTAATCACTTACGTGAAGGAATACTCTGAGATGCTACTTCAGAGATGACTAACTCAACAACGCTGCGTTGAGTTTGGTCAAGGAATTGGCCTGGTTTGTGGATGTAAAGAGCTTTCGCTTTCGGTAATGTTTTGGGATAGAAAATGTGTTCCAAATACCGAGATCTATCACTGGTTTAAATTAATGTAATGACTTTCCTTCCACGTGATATATAAAAATCAAATGATGTGGCCAGAACAAAAATCAACGACACATACAGGGGATTTCGAAAAGTAAGTTACACGTAATTCTTGCAGGTCAAGTAATTTTATTGAATCCTACACTTCACTGTGAAGTAGCACTGATACGTGACACATACAGGTACATACTTTTCAACATAGTCGCCAAATCCAGAATAAACAGCAGTCTGAATGTTCTACCAGTCATTTAATTTCACAGCGATAGAAATCCGCTTCTTGGTCACGGAGGCATTCGAGGACTGTTGTGTGAACTCCTTCATCTTTGGCAAATCTGATTATGGAATGAGCACATGACTTCCTCGATCAATTACATGGACATTGTCGTCTGTGGTTAATGTCAATTCCTTCCAGATCAGTATCACCGACGTCTGTGCGACCTTGATCAAATTATTGGCACCATTTCACTATGATTGGACGCGACATTGCATTTGTTCTTTATACCACCAGAATTTCACGGTGAATCTCTGCGCAATTTTGACGTGTTGTCCACAACAATAATATTGTCCCACGTAACTCAACTTTGGAGTGTGTTCCCAGTTTACGCACCATTTCGTTCGCACACCGTGATGTTATCAGTAAGTAACAGAACTCTGTATGCAGGAATTCAGGAACATGAACTATACCCTGATAAAGCGCCATACTTGCACGATGGTCTCAGAGTGAGATAACATGTGTAACTTACTTTTGAAGTACCCTCGAGTTAATGTAAATCACGTCTGTAGCTCAGCGAAAAGTAACTACATATTAATGACAAATTATCTGATTAAGGGATTAATCTGATGTGCACACCCCACCCACATGAACTTCTATACTCTTCTATTCTTACAAACTGTTATTCCTCTACCTACTTCGAGTTAATCGAGATAAACATTTGCAGAAATTATCTTATTACCAGTTTTCTTCTAGATTCAAGGGGAATTTGGGAATACAGTGGGCTTTAAGCGACAGTCAGATCTTTTAAGAGCTGGTTGTATGTGATTGCTTTGACATTCCATTTTCTTTGCATGGTCAGGACATTAAGAAATGACTGATTTCCCATTTAGGAAAATTTTAAGTATTAGAAAATC
Organism: Tenodera sinensis; assembly: GCA_030765045.1. Taxonomy (NCBI): domain Eukaryota; kingdom Metazoa; phylum Arthropoda; class Insecta; order Mantodea; family Mantidae; genus Tenodera; species Tenodera sinensis. Next base: position 90,440,093 of record CM060969.1, on the reverse strand, counting down.
AAACGTACAAAAGGAATGGAAATTGATCGTTCTTTCATACTAACCATGTGTAGGAGAAATGTTGGAAAGGTAGAATCAGACTGAAAAATTCAATGTCATAACCCGGGTTTGAACCAGATCTTCATTGACCTTCTAGTTGGTTAAACTATGAAGCCCTCATACATAGTAAGTCGCCATTAGGGTATATTATCTCATATGAATTTGAGATCTCCTTGTAGTTTACCAGGAGTGGTGGTGTTTAAGGGCCCGTCATTAGGGCCCGAGTTTACCGGGAAAAATGCCAGTCAGTTGGAGAATTTAGTGCCGTTTCGGCAAGTCGTGGCAGCTAGAGCAACCGGATTGACACCATAAGATCCGTGGTTCAAAACTCAGCTATGGAACTGAATTTTTAGTGTCATTCTACTTCCCAATATATAATGAATATCCCGGAAATGGTTCGCTCCACACAAAAAGTCTGTGGCATAAATCGTGTATTTTAACGAGATCTACATTTTTTGTATACTAATATTTTATCTCTCTTACGGTTTACCAGTTGCGCAAAAGTCATACACAATAAAGAGGACTCGTGAGGACATTGCCGGGAAATTCAAGATAAACATTTCATTTGTCATGAAAATATCTTAAACATGTTGTATTTTAATAAAAATCATTAGAGCGGTTTTTGAGAAAATACAATTTTTCAAAAAAAATCTGATGTGTTGCACTCACATGACTTTCTCTACTCTTGTACTAACCATTCTTACAAACTCTTATTCCTATATCTTCTTCGTGTTAAGACAAACATTTGTATAACTTATCTTATTGCTTATTTCCTTGTAGGTACTAGGGGAATATCAGAATACAGTAGGCCTTGTGCGATAGTCAAATGTTTTAAAGCTTTGAGATTCTGTTGCCTTTGCCCACTGAACATATAAAAAAATGAACAACGATGATCCTTTTCACGAAAGTTCTAAGTTTTCCGAAACTCACTCACATAACAAGGAATACCTCCAAAATGGTTCACCCTACAAGAAAATTTATTTGGACATAAATTGTGTATTTTAGCAAGATCTACATTTTTTGTATAGTATGATCTGGTCTGTCTATAACGGTTTACCAGTTATGCAAAAGTCTTCCAGAGTAAATACGACTACAGGGGCTATAGCCAGAAAATTCAAAATATACATTTCATTTGTCATAAAAATATCTCAAACATATAGCATTTTAATCAAAATCGTTAGAGCCATTTTCAAGAAAATCAAAATTTTCGAAAAATTTTCCATGTTTAGGGTGGGGCTATTTTCGTCAAAATCTTCGTGTCGCATGACATTAAACTTAAATACCAACTTTGATTTTTAACCGACTTTTCGTTTTTGAGTTATGCTGTCCATAGGCTGACACACAGACACACACACACACGGACCTTTTTCTAAAAATGCTTTTTTTGGATTCAGGGGTCTCAAAACATATATTTGCGGTGAAATCTCGACATCGAATTTTTGGGTGGAATACAATACTTCCCCTACTTACCAGTAGAGAAAGTAAAAATATACCATGTAAAAGGTAGTCTGGTGTTGGAAGATTATTTTGAAAATCTTTATGTGACATCTTTGGAAGATGTACTTAAATACCAAGTTTGGCACGTATTTAACCAACTTTTCGTTTTTGAGTCATGCTGTTCACAGACGGACGACACACATATACATGGACCTTTTTTTAAAAAAATGCCTTTTTTAGACTGAGAATTGTATTTACGGTGAAACATTTATTTCTCAATATCAAATTTTTTGATGGAATGCAATACTTTCCTTACTTGCTATACGTAAGTAGTAAATAATGTTGGCTATGTGACGAGTCTACTCTTGACCAGCTAGATGCGTAATCACATCCGGTATGAAGCCCTCTTTTGCTGAACCTTGTATCGTCTTCACAATCCGTTATTCCTAAGCTGTTATTATTTCTTATATCAACAGTCTACTGTGCTGTGAAAATATAATTATGTGTGCCCTCAAGGGTTGCGAATGTAAAATTATAATTTTGCAGTTGTGTTATAGAAAAAAGAAAGCAGGCGGTGGAAAACAGAAAGAGAGACGCGTGACTTCATGTGATAGGGAAGAGTATAGGGGTAGTGTTTAACGTACGCTTTTACGTGCGGCACCGCAGGCGGTAACACTGGTGATACATGGAATGAAGGTGAACCACCGAAATTCCACCTATTCAAAGGTGTTTTTTTACTAACCCTTTGATCTTCAGGCACCCTGGATGATGATATGTTCTATTAAATTTATACACGCACATTTACTTTCATACTCCCATACACGTGTACATGCCACACATTAACACAGCTACGCCCGAGGCGCGGGACTCGAACCCATGACCCTCCGCTCGGCGGAATACCAAAGACATACGGCGCAGCAACTACGGCTATTAAGGCCATGATAAAACTCTTTAGTCTTTATTCTATAGTTAGGCGCTAAATTATGTTATAAGATGCCTATTAAGAGTAAAACCAAGAGTAAGTAACTTGAATAACTATTATTGTGTGCTTTAACGCGGCGACAAATCGTTATTCCAAATATGAAAATAAAATGGCTGCCTGGACACAACTTTCCCCAATATAAATGAACTTCTTTATAATACATTTTTGAGTGCCAGAATTCTTAACACAATTCATTGTAGAGGTAATGTGATAAATGAAGATGACAATGAGATTCAAGTTGAGAAAGGATACCATCCTGAGATAATTTGACGGATATTTATAAACTAATACAAAGACAGGCAAAAGATAGATCAACTACTATTATTATTCATCTTTAAAACAGAATGATGCACCCAGAATATGACAATTCATAACCACTTTAGTTTCTAGACTTTTATTTTTGAAGTGAAACTTCTTATGGGGTGGGGACTTTGAAATTCTGACCCGCAACTTTTTGTGTGACGAAAAGTGGTGGGTGTAAACACTGTGTCGGGTAGAGTGGGAGCAGTGCCTCGCTTGCCTTCGGGTATCGGAGAAGAGTGAGACATACGCTCCTCTCGCTTTCTTTCATTCTCGTTGTCCGTGCGTTCAGGTGGCGTGGCGATCACTGAGTACAACTGTTGGTTATCAACAGAGCATCCAATCTATGCTATTCAAGTCATTGATGAATAATTAAAATGTTTCCCTGTAATACAAAAGCTTCATTCTATCGTGTGTCTTTACGACACACCCTTTCCTTTTTTTTTTTTAAATCGTTTCAGGCCATTTACGAAACACGTTAAGCAACCCACTGCATTTATATCCACTTTTCTTTTTCCTTTCAATGTTTCCAATATTTCTTCATCCTGTCATTGAGAGAGATTGTACCTGACTACCAAGATTGTCTTAAATTCGTGGTTTGTTTTCAGGTGCGTTAAATTCGGTCACATGTAACAGATTCCCATTGCTGAGACTAGTGTTAAATACAGCAACAGCTCAAATTCTAGTAATTGACGCAGTATCATTGTGAAACAGTGGTAGTAAAGTGTAAACAAAATGCCTTCGGACTCGGGGAGTACTTTGCGATCTTTTTGATGAATTCTAATAAAGTGTAATTGTAGGCAGAAGAGAAAGTTGGGACTCACAAGTTGAACTATTAGGTTGTAGGTGACTATGGATGTTGGCAAGCGTCAAGCGAGCATGAAGGATAATGCCGGAAGGGTAGAGTCATTATTTAGCGCAAGTACGTAACGCGAGAGGCTGGTGGTGCAACGGAAAATCAAAACCCTAACATTAGGTCGGCGACGCGCCGTAGCTGGGCTGCACCCCACCCCCATCAATAAGTCATCGGGGGCTGTTATTTCCCAGCCGTAGCAATTTGTTAAACGATGTCCTTGCTACGCCGCCTACTTCCAACCAGAAAATGTCCGGCCTTGTGCCCTTTGGCGATTAATACTTAAGTCTTTTAAGCGAAATTTAGACCAGTGAGAAATGTTAGGCTATCATATGAATTTCAGATAAGCACCGTTCACAAAGTTAACGTAATTTTGTTATTAAATTTTTCTAGGCCAGTGTCTGGAAACTTAAAGAGTTGCTTCAACCTGCCATTTTTGGCCTACCTAGGCCCGTTACATGAACATCGCTGGCTGGAGATGAGATGTAATCTAAGGTCAAAACATGAACTGAGATCAGAATAGAATCACATTACCTTGTATAAAACTAATCTAAGATTATCCAATCTCAGTTCAAATTTGATCTTGGCAACGGCGTAAAACAGCTGAAAATAACTGCTTCCAAGCAGCAACAATCACTTGTGTTTTAGCTATGGATGCATTGGACACGGCCCAGTACGACAGGAAAATGGCACAAAACAAGAAACGAGAGATCGTCAAATATTACACGTGAAGAAAAAAATAAATATTCTTGGATATTGTAATTTAAATGTATAAACATATAATGGAATATGTAAAAAAGAGAGTTTCTCAGGGTGAAGCTGAATGGAAGGAAGTCGCTAGAGATTTTAATTCGAGGTAAATCATCTATTTGTCTTATTAATACTTTTTTATTTGTATATTTTATCAATTATCGTACCAAACCATATTTAAGTCCAACACATTTTCCTTAATTCTGAAGAACACAATTGCAAGTCTATTTCACTTTTTCAGGTTTCTAGAAGTAACTCTCAAGCAATAAATTCGCACAGTACAATTTGTAAAAAAAAGTGTTCCAGATTAGGAGTAATCAGTTTTTGCTTCTCCTGCAAAATTTTGTTTTTGGGCATAATACAATAATTTGTAAAAATGTTCCAATTATCCAAATAAGTGCAAAAATGCATTATTTATAATTGTATTATTTTAATTAATACTGTACCATTTATTTTCTCCTTCTGCAGTTGTGCTGAACGAGTTTAACCATGGTAACTGGAGAAAATTCACCAGACAGATTTGATCTTAGATCAAGGTTTATACAACCAAAATTCTAAGTTCAGTTCGACTGAAGATCATTTTCAAATGGTTGAATTCAAATTAACTTTAATGGAATCTGGCTGTAATCAATGAATCTTAATCTTCCGTCGTTTAGTCCGGATCAGGAAAGTTGAAATCCCTGAGAACCGTGCAAATCTGTATGGCTTCTTACAATCTGGTACTGGATAAAAACTGTGATATCACAAGCGCGCTACCAACTGCGCTACGGAGGTGGTCCAAGTATATATAAGTATATACTTGGCAGTGTCATCTCTTGTGAAAGGAATCTAGGCAAGCCAATAGTGGGAGTTTCGCGTACTACAGCAAACGAGTTGACAGATAAAATAAAGCCTACCCAAGGGAAATTGAAATCCTACAAATCAAAGTTAGCGCCAATAAATGGCATAGCGCCTTCTAAAGAAATTTCTTAATTAGCAAATGCTCTCTAATTTTGTCCACCATCTGTAGATGTGGAAATATCCTTCACACCTGGAAATTTATCTTATCGATAAACGCCTCAAACCTGAGAATTTGGAAAGAACTAATTTCTATGACCGAAATAGCACCCAAGGAAGAATGTACACTGTAAGAAACAAAAAATATGAGCTTAACGTTAGCACATATATCTTTTTCGAAATTGTAAAGCATAATTTAAAGATTCTGACAGCATAAATGCATGCGCGTTTTAGATATTTACAGTGCATACAAATCCAATATCTAATTATCAGGTGATTGCATTACCGTAACTATTTGTGTAAAGCCCTGACGGACTCAGTGCATTAGTCATGTGTATTTACTCAAGGGTACCCTTGGTACCACTAAACCCAATCAACAAAGCATCGCAGGGGGAGATACAAGTTGTTTGTTGTTGTAGGTGCGCCAGTTACTCAAGGATCAAAAGAGCGAGACTTAAATATAAGGTTTATTTTAAGAAAAGTAGGTGAAAATCCGTACGCTGCAAGGAAAACATTTGTCTGCAATACCACGATGTTTTAACGTAAAAAGTCTTCCATCACCCTTAATGTAAAAGCACTATATTCTAACACAATCCCCTAACACTCAGGCAAAAAAGTACACACCTGTTTGCATCTTTTTTGCAGTTGAGATAGATAATTATGAATAATACCTTGGAGCGTATCCTCTGTGGGTAGTCAACAATCGGTATTACTGTTTTGTTTTCTACTAACCTAGGTAAATAACGTAAACTGACATCCGGATCTGAATTGAAAAAGTACTGCGACGCCGGGCGGCCACGCGTCTCAGACGCTCAAGATCAAGCTACCTCACACCACGGCGCGGCTTGTAAACACGTGCCGACGGCAATGGAGCGTCAGAACACAAAAAGCGTTACCAGACTGTTTGCAAACGTTCTATTGCCGGCTTATTTGTGAGAGGTTTGAGAAAAGTATACGGTCGTTACACACCACCAAAGAAAAGAACTTCTAAGGGACACCTGCGAGTTAATAATGTGAAGTCTCGATTCCTTTCATTCCTTATGCGACGCAAAGTTAAACACAGCAAGTTTCAATAACACAAAGCTTAAAAATTTAAATGTATCGAAAAAGTATCAAGGTTTATTTCGAACTTTTAAACATACTTCGATAAAAGATGATCGAAATAAGGAAAATACTGATCAAGATGAAAATACTGATCGAAAAAAAATAATACTGATCGAAATAAGGAAAATACTATCGAAAAAAATAATACTGATCGAAATAAGGAAAATACTGATCAAAATAAATAAAACAGTGATTTAAATAAGGAAAATACTTAAATAAAGAAATTACTGATCGAACTAAGTAAATTACGGATAGAAATAAGGAAAATGCTCAAAATAAAGAAAATATTGATTGAAATGAGGAAATTAGTGATCGGAACAAGGAAAATACTTAATGAAATAAGCAAATTACTAATCGGGATAAAGAAATTACTGATCGGAATAAGGAAATTAGTGATCAAACTAAAGAAATTACTGATCAAATAAGGAAAATATTGAATGAAATACAGTAAATATTTACTGAAATAAGGAAAATACTGACTGAAACAAAGAAAATGTTGATTAAACTAAGAAAAATTCCGATTGAGATAAGAAAATGCTAATTAAAATAAAGAGAATATTGATTAAGTAAGTAAAATAGGGATTGAAAGAAGGAATGCACTGATCGAAATAAGGAAAACTTTGATTGAAATAAAGAACATATTCATTAAAATAAGGAAAATACTGACTGAAACAAGAATAGTGGAAGTTTTTAAAGGTTGCGGCGAAGCTACCTCACAATAAAGTTTTAAGCATTGCATTGATTTAAGTATTCTGCATTTTTCTGACCTAGATGCAGTTTTTACAAAGTTTCTTCCTGTCTCCAGTATATTGCAGAACATAATTTTCTGTGCTCTCTAGTTTTGATACCAGGAGGACCTCATCATCTACTTAACTTCAGGACAGAAATCATCTTATTGGAAATCTCCTTCACATCCATATCAAATGCTCTTAAAAATCTTACACTTCGTTTCTTCCTTCTTTGTGCTATGGTGCGTAAATAATCGGATTTAGTTTTTTTATTGTAAGTATAGGGTCCTTCAAAACTCCCTTCAAAATTTAAACGATTATATAGAGAGATTCAAAAAAAATGTTTACATGCTTCAATAGAAGTCATCTCCATGGAAATTTAGTGCTACATTAGTTGTATTCACAACGTATCATTACGTTATCTTTCACGTCTTTAGTTGATAAGTTACTAGACAACTATGTGGCCATTTTAAGAGCAGATGCGGCTAGGCATGAATGCATTGGTAGTTACTTCCCAGATGTTTCTTAAGGTGGTCAAATAACGTCCTTTGACAACCAGGCAGGGATATCCGTCGGTGAATGAAAGAAACGGTTAAAAGATGCTCAGTTGCATGATGCAAAATTTACACCATCATCACTAAAGCTGGGATTTTTATGTAGTATCACTTAGAAAAATGTGTAGTGAAAAGCAGTGAAATATGTAGAAAGGGGAAAATATGTAATATCAAATATTTAATTCCAACTTATCATTTTCTTCCTCAAATCGTATGTATACATTATGTGTTTTAGCACAGTGAGCAATTATTTATCTGTCAATGTTTTTCGAGGTCATTGAAAGACGCTTGTCACTGACAATATTCTTATTGGCAGAGAAAGATATTTCCACGTCTCATAATGCAGCTCGGGCAAATTTTAGGAAAGTAATTTTTCCTGGTGAAATGTCCTTGGGTGGATCAACATCATCTCCATTTAGAATTTGGCATACACTATGAAATTTTGAATATCCAGGGTTACGCTTTAATGCATTTTGAAATTTAATTCGCTTGCTTCAGTTTCTCCATGCACGGTACTTAAGTTTTCAATAGCATCCTCTATGAGAGCAATAGAATCTTACGTAGGCAGTCCTGACACTTCTAAAAGTTTTATGTTTTCTAGAAGCCAGCTGAAATTGCTCCTGATGTAGGCAGTCGCTAAAGGCAGCCTGGGATTCACAAACAGATGCACCACTTTCAGGATCAAGAGAATCTATAACAGTGTTTATATTATCTAGGTGCTCACTATAGAAATTAACTGCTTATATCCATGTTCCCCACCTCGTTAATACTGGTTCCGTAGGCAGTGGTATCTCTGGTAATCGGTGCTTGTAAGAGAGCACTCGTTGTGGAGATTCTAGAAAAAAAACTTTTTGTTGCTGAACTTATCCTATTCACTTGCGAAAACTTAGCTCTAATATCTTCGACAACGCTGCAGTCCATAAGCCAAGCAGGTAAAATGGACCATACTGGGCTAAAATACTTCCAGAGCAGTTGCAGCTTTAAGCATCTATGCTGCAGTATCTGAATACATCGCTAATACCTTCTCGTCTTGCACATCAGTTGGACTCAGAACTTTTAACCCATCATTGGCGAATCTCACAATAGTTGAGTGAGTTGTAAGTGACTAGTGGTAGGCGAGCTGTCTAAGTACTCAGCCACTCTGTTTACTTGAGTCCAAAATAAGTGTTTTAGCGTGTTATCAATAATACTAATACAATATTAGATAGTAATTTTCTTGCAGATTTTCCAATAGGTAGCAGCATTGCCGACAGAGTTCAGGTAAGTGTATTTTTTCTTTCTTCTTTCTTTAATCCTCATCTCATTCCTCACATCATATTTTACTATGGCAGTGTATAATCATTCAGTCTTGTTTTTAAAACTTGCCATAACCTAAAAACACGAGTTTCTTCAACCCAAGGCAATTTTGGGTTCAAGTTACCATTAACGATGATTTTTAAGGGCATGTGATATTTCTATTAATTTTTATTGTTTTCTGGTCAGAATGCTTCCCAAATACAAATACTCATGCAGTCACAAATGTGCAGACTACACCAGTGAAAAATCTGATGTGTTGCACTCACATGACTTTCTCTACTCTTATACTAACCATTCTCACAAACTCTTATTCGTATTGCTTCTTCCTGTCAGTTGAGATAAAAGTTTACAGAAATTATCTTATATAAGAGGAGAATAAGGGAATGCAGTAGGCTTTGACCAATAGTCAAATTGTTGAAGCTTTCAAATTCCGTTCTCTTTGTGCGGCTAACATAAAAAATTAATAACGATGTTCCATTTGACGAAAGATTGTTTTCAAAGCTCGCACAAATAACAAGGAATATCTCCGAAATGGTTCACTCTACAATAAAAAGTATTTGTACATAAATTGAGTGTTTTAGCAATATCTACATTTTTTGTGCAGTAAGATTTGCTCTATCTCTTACGGTTTACCAGTTATGCAAGTCATCCAGAGTAAATAGAACTACATAGGCTATACCCAGAAATTTCAAAATATGCATTTCGTTTGCCATAAAAATATCTCTAACATATGGCATTTTAATAAAAATAGTTTAAGTAGTGTTTAGAAAATCAAAATTTTCTAAACATTTTCCATGTAAATGGTAGTTTAGGGTGGAGGAATTTTCTTGAAAATCGTGTCGCATCCTTGAAAAATATTACTCTTAAATATCAACTTTGGTTTTTAACCGACTTTTCGGTTTTGAGTTATGCTGTCCATAGACTGGCATACAGACAGACACACACGCGCGCGCGCACCATTTTCTAAAAATGCTTTTGCTGGATTCAGGGGGGCCTCAGAGCATATATTTCCAGTGAAATCTCGACATCGAATTTTTGGGAGGAATACAATACTTCCTTTACTTACTATATATAGTAGAGAAAGTAAAAATTAGAAAACTCTTGGAAGCTCTAAGATCAAATCAAATTGACACAAGGACAAGCCGAGTAATTTTGTAAAATAAGTAGGGTGGAATTAAGAAAAAGCTTAAAAATCAACATCCAAATAGTCCAGGGCATCCAAAAATGTGTTTACGCGAGAAGAGGTGGCTTTTACAGCCCATCTTGATTAAGTAAGTAAGTGAGGCTTCTTATGAGATGAACTCGACTTCTACTTCATAAGAAAAGCTGATATAGCTATGCAAAGGATAACTTTGCAATTGTTTAAAATAAATTCTATGTGTTGCACTGATATGACTTTCTCCACTGTTGTATAAACTATTCTTACAAAAGATAGTTTTTCTGCCTGCTTCATGTTAATTGAGGTAAACCTTTGTAGAAATAATTTAGTTAGTTTCCTAGTAGCTAGGAAATGTACAATTTCCTGAATAAGGAAATACAAAAGGCTTACGCAATAGTCAACATGCTCGCTATGTGATGTCTTTGAAATTCAGTTATATTTAGACAGCCAAGATAAACAAAACGCATAACGACTTCCTGTTTAAAAATTTAAACCAATAACAAGGAATATCGGAAACGGTTAGCTGCAGAAAAATTTGACAAAAATGATGTGCTTACTGAAATCTACATTTTTGTGGAGTAAGATTTTGCCTATCTCTTACGGTTTAGTGGTTACTCACAAGTCATTTATAGTAAAGAGGATTTTAGAGGCATTTATTCCCAGAAAAATTAGACATAAATCTCATTTGTCATAAAAATATCTTAAACATATGGTAGTATAATAAAGACAGAGACATTTTTAGAAAATAAAAACTTTGGAACACTTTCCATTAAAAGAGCAATTTATGTAGAGGATTTTTCAATTTCAGAAAATGAGTAGACATTCACTTATAGTCTGGAACAGATACTGATATTAATTATTATTTATAATAATAATGAACAATTTGTAGGAAACCTGCCGTGTAAGAGTTTTGGAGAAAACCTTCTAAACTCATTGTTAAACAATCCCATAAAAAGAGCTTAAAATAATACAGAAGCATAGGCATCTGCCATCAAAGAAACACCGAAAATTATGTCATGTCATATTTACATATTTAAGCATCTTTTTTTTTTTTTTTTTTTTTTTTTATACATATTTGTACCTTGCTTTTACCTTTAGTGGACATTTAGCTAAAACAGTAACTATAAAAATAATGCAATAGACATACTTTACCTAATCCCCATTATTACATAAATATGTACTCGTACATGTTCTTCATGTTGATATTTCATAATTCTGTGTCGATTCATTATGTATTATTATATTTCCTGATTTGATAAAGCTGATATTATTGTACTGAAAGTACATGGTGAACAAAATGCATGAAATACACAGAAATTTTAGTTCTAAAACTGCTTTTTTTTTCCTCCTAAATCCTCTGCCAGTTGCTTCCACAGTCTCTGTTTTTTCTCCCTATTTCTATACTCTACATGCTGCAGATTGTATAGAAGTTCATTCTGCCGAACAAAATCTATAATCTTTTCCTCTTCCAAGTATGAGAACTTGCGTTTTACACTCATTTTGTCCAAACTTGCAAGTAAACAAAACGATATCGCTATTATAACCTCACTTCTGATCACAGAAAATCTATTCAGATCGCTCAAGTTCAGCTGAAATGAACTAAAAGAAACTACTGCCTAGAATTTTCGTCACCTAGATTTCTGGTGGAGAACTGAAAAATCTAGTGACAAACGAATTCAGTTCTCAGTTCAGTTCAGTTTTCGGCCGGAGGAAAACATTTCCATAACAAACAATACATCCATTCATGATCACGTGACCCTCGACTGAAAAATCTTAAATTCTAGTTCAGTTCAGTTTTCAGATTGGAGGAAAGCAAGACTTTAGTGAAATGGAACTTGTATCGTACCCTTCCAGTATTTATATTTGCAACTTCTTTCGCAGAAACTTGCAATCTCAGTATGTATACTGATAGGTAACTCAATTCGATGATCTTCGTAACGCAGAGGGTCTCGGCTTTAATGGCATAACTTTTGTATTACAGAAAATTACGTGTTCATATTCTTCACAGCTGAAAGCTGACCTACACATGATGAATTAAGAAAGCAACACCAAAAGCAAAATAACGGTATTGTGACGAAAGGTATTAATGAAGATAAATGTTTGTAGATATGATTTTATTACATATATCCTCGCACACACAGGGCGAATTGGGGATTACAGTAGTCTTTTTTTTTTTTTTGTTGTTGTTGTTGTTAACGTCGACCAACGTAATGCCATATAGGACGGTGAATGGCTGAAATGGGTGAAATTATGTTCAAATGAGCCCGAGGTCCATAGAGCTTTAAGTTACACGACATTCGTCTTCTCAGGATAAGGGAAAACCTCAGAAAAAAGACCTTATCTGGATAACTTAACCCTAAGCAAGATTCGAACTCGCCACCTCTTGGATGGGAGGCAGACACGCTAACCGTCACGCTACAGAGGCGGTTTTGAATCTTTGTGTGACCAAGAGAAATAATGAATAACGATTTCAAATTTGAGAAAAATATAATAGAAATATCAAATAATAACAAGGAACATCTCGGAAGTTCCTAACTCCACACAAATATATTTGAGTAAATTATCTACTTTAATGTGATCTACTTTTTTGTGAAGTAAGATTTTTCTTATCTCTTACGGTTTACATGATAGGCAAAAGTCATTCATTTGTCATGGAAGTATCTTGAGTATTTCCTGTGTAATCACTTGAAAGCCATGCTCGTTTCACTTTAACTAAGCGGTAGAGAGCCTCGAGGGTCGGACAATTACTTAAACCTAGAACACTAATTTTCCAGCCACAGATATCACACGTTTTATAAGGGATAATTAAGTAAAACGTGAGTAGTGTTAAGATTTTTTGCAGACAGTTCAGCACAGGTCCTATAACGTAACACAAAACATTTAGAATAAAGGGTGCACACAAAATAGTCCTGCTGTAAGCTGACAGATAAGGTGAAAACAGCTGGTGTAGACTTTATCTCGTATTGGTATCATCTGCAAGGATGGATAAAATAGAAAACTGGAAAGAAGTTGCCCTTGATCTTTTATGTCATATCCGTCCGATTTAACGTGTCAGCGACAGCCACACAGAACAGCAAGCTTTTCAGGAAGAGACGCCCGTCAGCCAACCTGGTGTAGCTCCACAAGGTAAAGACGATATAGAGGAACAGAGTTCACAATACACAAACAGCATTTACCACTTCCTAAGACGAGGTTTCGTCGTCATCATGCACTTTTTTAACGTAATGGTCTGTGGACATTTGAGCAGTTGTAACTTGCTAATTGGGTAACTGGATTTCCCTCCCATAGGTAATAATGATAATAATAATAATAATAATAATAATAATAATAATAATAATAATAATAATAATAATAATAATAGTAATAATGATAATAATGATAATGATAACGATAACGATAACGATAACGATAACAATAATAATAATAATAATAATAATAATAATAATAATAACAATAACAATAACAATAATAACAATAATAACAATAATAACAATAATAATAACAATAATAATAACAATAATAATAACAACAATAACAATAATAATAATAATAATAATAATAATAATAATAATAATAATAATAATAATAATAATAATAATAATAATAATAATAATAATAATAATAATAATAATAATAATAATAATAATAATAATAATAATAATAATAATAATAATAATAATAATAATAATAATAATAATAATAATAATAATAATAATAATAATAATAATAATAATAATAATAATGAGAATGAAATACAGGCGGGCTTCAGATCTGGAAGATCTACGATAATCACACATTTGTGATTAAAGAATTGATTGAGAAGACTACCATCATTGGACAACAAATTCATTTCACTTTCGTGGATTTAGAAAAAGCATATGACTGAACCTTTACATAAGTTATGGGAGTATTAGAGGATATGAAATTAACAAATTAATAATTGATGCAATAAAAAATTGTACAAAAATGCTGTATCTAAAATCAAAATTTGGAAAAGTTGTATCAGGAGAAATTAAAGTAACAAAAGGCCTCCGTCAGCATATCACCCATATTATTTAATGTATTTATATATAAAGCATTACCAAATTGGACCAAAAAAATGTTCAGAATAGGAGATGGATAAGCAGACACAATATATGTACTTTTATTTGCGGAAGACCAGTTAGTAATTGTGCAATAGTATGAAGATATGGAATTCATGCTTAGAAAGTTACTAGAAGAATATGATAAATGGGACCTGAAAGTAAATTTAGAAAAAACCTTTTATGTGAGACGTGGAAGAGAAACCAAAAGTTTAATTCTGAAAGAACAGAAAGGTTGTACTGGAGAATGTGAAGGATTTGGGTATTTCGAGATAAAACAGATAAAGAAGATAAAAAGGAAAATAACATTAAGAACAGAATCAATAAAGTGGAAATAGTAAAGATATTAGTTCTGGAGAGCTAAGGAGGAAGGTAGAAGAAAGAGTTCTGGAAACTTCTGACATAGGGATACAAGTTCAAGAAGAAGGTCTGCATAGGAAACCGGAGGGTAGAAGCCTAGGAGTCCAAGGCATTAGTAGGCACGAATTCAGAAATATAGAAGAAGAAATGTTAAAAGCGCGCTGCTTTGAAGAACTTGCTCCATTATTATATAATACATGGTTAGATAGCAATTTCCAAGCAATTACTATGCTGCCAGGAAGTATAATTGGTGTGAAGGAAGGATATGATATTACCGTGGTAGCGAAACCAGGTGACAGTGGGGAAGAAGGAATGATGAAGAAACTGAAAGAAATGCACGCGGAGGTCGTATCCTAGCCTTAGAAGCAGAAGCTGCTCACCGTGTTTCTTATCCAAGACTTATGCAGATTCTACGCAGATACGCGCTCCTTTGTTTCAGTATTAATAGCTTCGGAAAGTTGCCGAACGTCTGAAGTTTTGTTGAAGTTATGAAAATATCCACTAATTCTGAAGGCGAAAAAGACTTATCAATAAATATCAGATTTAGTTGCCCTAAAGTTATAAATCCGAAAATCAATTTCCATATTATTTGGAAACCTATAAGATTAAAACCTCTGGAAGTCGAGGGGTCTGAAAGAGCTGCGTCGAGCGATAAGCAAAGAGGAAAGCAACAAATTTCAACGCTGTCACGAAGGTTTTGCTCTTCACCTAATACATACAAGCGAATTTCTCGTTTTCTTCTCTCTTTCTTTTTCACTTATGTGAAACTATTATTTTGTTAGTTTTAACACAAATGTGCATTTTAATTATTTTCTCCTGCAAAATGCTTCCTATCTTTCAAATTATTATGACAAAATGACAGCACCACTCACTTTTTAATTCACTTGATTTCTTTTAAAACTGATTCACAACTCACAATTCGTATCTTGCAACTCGGAGCTGTTCTGTTGTATTGTAAGCTAGACAAAACTTCACAAACGCTGCACAACTCACTCTGCCAATGTAAAAAAGTGAAGTCGTCGGTCCTTGCCGTCTCGCTTATATTATTGTGGAGAACTACCGAGATTTTTCTCGGCCTCTGTCATGAACAAACCCCAGCACGTCGAAAGCTTCTAGAAGTGCCAGAAACGCGTTTGTTCTTAGCCGCCCATTGTCGCGTGTAGCATAACAACAGCACTTGACCAATGCAGTAGTGTGAAGTAGCCGTTTCTTTATCCTTCTTTGCCCAGGCCGCCGCGATATGATCTTTAATTAGTATTGCCTACTCCCTTCATCAAAACGATGCATTGTTTTAACCTAAACATCAAGTCACCACCACCACCGCCACCATCACCACCACCGCCACCGCCACTGCCACCGCTGCCGACGCCGACGCAGCCGCCACCGCCGCCACCACCACCAGTTGCACATCTTTCTCCAACCGTGCGGCCTGTCTGCCCTATATATGTCGTCCCGCATTGGCATGGGATTTTATATACGCCGGGAGTTTTTAATCCTAGGTTGTCCTTAACTGGTCTCATATATTGTCTCAGCTTCTTTGGTGGTAAAAATACGGTATTGATATTATTTATTTTAGTGTACGTGCGATTTTATTGAAAATTGTGCTGTAGAAGGGAATGAAGACCTTTCCTTGGGGTTTTTGATTCCCCTCTCTGTTGTGGTTTTCCGTGGCTATTCCTGTTGTTTATGGCTTTTTCGTGTGCGTGATAGATGCCTTTGTTTGTGTACCCATTTTTTTCTTCTTCTTATGTTCTTCATTCTTCTTCAATATAAAAGAAACCTCAGACTGCTCCAAACAGAGGAGTCAGCGTGGCCCAGCGCAGCTTGGACAACGACCATAGGATTTTCTTTGACGAGGCCAAGGTTTTACACCTTAGTGTCCGGTATTAGTAAAGAAGCAATTGGTATTAAGGTATTGGTATTAAGTTTGAGCCAAACAATTTTAACTTGAACACCGGGTAATCAGAGGCCTAGACTCAGAGTACACCCCAAAAGATGTCAAGTCAGTCGTTTTGGACGAATACGGCATTACTGTTAACTCGGTGGCACAGCTCTGGAAGACTGTTGACACCAAGGAAGGACCCGTCAAGGTGCCAATGCCTCTATTTTTGGTTGTTCTGGATAAGAAGCGCGACCAAAATGTTCAACCCATCGACACCGTGCGCAAGCTCATCTTCATTGTCGTGAAGGGAGAACGCTTCTACGGCAGGGAGGTACCAGTGAAGTGCCGTAAGTGCATGAGGTTCACCACTCCAGCATGATGTGCGAGTGCAAACTGGCATGTCTGCGGTGTGCTGAAAACCATTTACTGGAGCACTGCACTAAGTCCACAGAAGGGCGCAAGTGCAACAAGTGTGACGGTGCAAAGTGCAGCAAGTGCAACAAGTGTGTACAAAGTGAAGCTGAAACCCGCGGTCCGTTAACTGAAACCCGCAAACGCAATAGCATTGGAAATAGAACATAGCTTTACCGTTCAACTGATTCGTCATTTACAGGTGGAACGAGGGTACAGGAAAGGCCCCAGGAAGGTAACGGTGCGATAGGAAATGCAATTACCCCTTAAAGAAAGGTAACAATAGGGCTGTAAAAACTCAGGACAGTGACGCTTAGGCATACATGCTTAATTGCAAGGGGAATTTGGCCAAGCGAAGAGACCGCAGCCAAGTATGGAGCTTCCGAGAGACAGAGGAGGCACTTGCTTTTTCTTCATGGTGAGAAATAGACGTGAGTTTAAAGTTTCGAGATAGTGTGTGGGACGCGAATAACCCAAGTTGACGACTGAGCAAGTTAACAATGGGGCTTCAATGTTGGGGTTATTTCTGGACGTAGAGGCCGCTTTCGAATGGTGCTGGCACTACGGGATCATATATAAACTGCACCATACCTTTCCCGGCCTTCAAAGCTATTTGTTCTCGCTGCATAATTTCCAGAAAATCGGCTCTTCTACTCCAAGTGGGCCACTTCTCCCGTAAGACAGTAATGTATGCTGGCGTACCACAAGGAGCAATCATGCGGCCCTTCTTGTACATGCTTTTCACCAATGATTTCCCAGTGGACGCCAGATGCAAGTCGTCATTTATGCTGACGACAATGCAATATATAACCACCACAAAAATCCTCGTTTCGGCCTTACAGAAATGCAACGGTGTGTAAACCACTTCCTCTAAAGGCCCCGTTATTGGAAAATCAAAATCAACCCCAACAAATTCCAGCTCATCCATTTTTCAAAGCGACATCACACTTTAGTAATGGACCTAACGGTCGGTGGTCGGTGGTCGGTGGTCGGTGGTCACACTGCCGTCAACCTAGGCCTCTATGGACTGCACAATGTGCTGGTCCGCCCAAATAAAAAATACCGCCAACAAAGGCAGACAGCGACTAAAGTTATGCGCCCCCATCTTCCGCAAATAGTTAAAACTGAAATTCAAACTTATATTGTACAAATTCTTCATTCCTTCGGTGGTCCTGTACGCTTGTGTGGCCTGGGTCAACGCCTCCAAAACAGCAATTAAACAATTGCATACCCACCAAAACCTCTCCCTGCTCAAAATCCTCTCTGCTCCCCTCCTCACCACCAAACGCATACTATACTAAGAAACTCAAATCCCATCCATCCTGGAGGCAGTGGCCAAAAGAGCCTTCTCTGCAAGAGTGCCCTTTAAATATCACAAAACCCAGTAATCTTCACAATTGGTAAGGGCGAGTCGAATCATAGAAAACACGCCCGTATTAAACTTTTCAGAACGGGCTCGGCTCGCCAAACACGCGCGCCCGTTTTACCCGGCCCTAGGCCACACTAAAACTACAGCAGAGACCTGCACCACAGGAACTTCAGAAACTGCAGCCTGACGCATAGGATAACCGCGGAAACAGTAAGTAGTATTTATAGTGTAGTGGTGTACGTAAATAGTGTAAATAATGCAGTGCATGTCTCTATGTGAGTACCCATATGCTTGTATGGGACATACCGCGTATGCCCAAGTGTGAGTGTGTATGTGTGCGTGCGTGTATGCGTTTGTGTGTGTAAATGGACATTAAAAGAAAGGACGGTTACAAGTGAAAAACAATTAAAACCACATAAAACTCCTCTCGGTGACCTGAAGATGGTCACCGCATGTGTTTTTGTTCAAACCAAAGAGACAATATAATGTAAATAGAGCTAACTGTATATAGATAATAATTGTAGCTTGTAAGCCGGGCCCAATTTACCGGCACCAGGCTAAAATTATTTTAATAAAGAAACTGAAACTGAAAACGCACCACTTCCTGAAGAAAGCTAAAGAGTGAAGATGGTCAAAATCTCGAGCAACTTTATCAACATCGCACGCCTGGTGAATGCTCATATTACCTAATATTCGTCGCCGTGAAAGCTTGAAATGCTACATGTACCCATCAACTACCAACCACAACACCATGGAAATAACGATTCAGAAAAGTAGAGTAAAAGCGGCCGAAATCAGAAGGATTTCAATGGAACAAATGCCTTGTATATAGACTAAATGAGAGCGTATTATGAAATGGTGGCGACAAGACTTACTACTCTCAGCAGGGTTGCCAACCCGTACGATAACTATGGGGGCATACGATCATTTTAATGTATGTACTTATGGTTGTCAACCCGCACGATAATTATAGGGATGTACAATAATTTCGATATCGGCGAAATATCATTTTCACTGGTTTGTCACATCAGCAAAATAAAATTAATTACAAATAGCGACACCACTATTGCCCTCATGGCCTGTCTCCACCCCTTTAAGGCAACCATTTTATATCTTACTAATCCTTTTATCATTTATTCTGATGTTGCCAGTGTGCCCAGATCTGGAAATCTCAATTAAGAAGGCACTGTTCAGAGAATTGATCAATGGAGAAAACTCGGAATACGTGATATTCCGTGTGAAATACAGAGCCTGACTGAACCTGAAGGTTTCTGGAGTGCTGTTAAACACATGTCACCTTGGTGGAAATACTGACTTCAAAGAACTGGGGTTGCATTATCAGTGATTTCGTTGCCCCTCAAAAACACTTCTTGTGAAAGAGCTCTTTCCAAACTAGGTTTAATAAAAACCAAAAACAGATTAGAAACAGATTGGCGCTAGATACGGTAAATGGGCTTACTCAGTCGTCTCAGCTTATGAAAGAAGTGGTGGATCCGAAAATCTGCAAGCCACCTAGATGTTAAAATTTATTCTCAACAACAAATTTGTATAATGCTGCAACAGTTGAGGAAGATGAACTTTCAGATGAATAGTGCGAGAAACGAGAGTACTAAAGTTGTAATACTGATTGAGGTCATCAATATTGCAAGTGGATACCATAAACGTCAATACTACTACATTTTCATAAGTGTTATGCTGATACATTTATTGTTGTAGCATTTGGTTTATGATGTACGATAATTTTGAATCCAAATCTGTAATTTTGAGTGGCCGATACGATAATTTTACTTTTAAACATTGGCAACCCTGATTCCCAGATTCCTCCATAGGATAAGCATTATTATAAACTATTTCATAAGCACTTCATAAGCCTGTAGCAAGTGTGTGTGTGTGTGGGGGGGGGGGGGATGGGGGGTGTATGTGTGTGTGGGTGTGCGTGTGTGTGTGTGAGTGGGTGAGAGAGAGAAAGCTGTATGAGGGAAAGCTGGGAAAATATCACATTGAATGTTGTAATAAAAGGACAGAATCTTTAACCGCACACATCAAGCTATAACCGAGACTTATGCGGAAATTGTATGAACATTGTGCGCTATTCCTTTATTATTAATATTTATCACAATTTTGTGTTATGCGATACTGCAGAGTAGGTATAATTTTCTAAATAAATCCACAGATGTTGGCTGTTATGGAGAAGCGCTTGGCGGCCATGATAGTGACGATGCTCTCTTGATCCGGCATCAGGCATTTGTTTGTTGCAGCTTTATGGTGTGGTGCATGAAATTCAGGAAAAATGGTAAGTGTGGTCACCTGCAACAACTTTATCATATAAATGGAAAGTTCAAAGCCATCTTGAGATTTTGCTGTTATTATTAGCACATGTTAAGTGGATTTGGAGAAGAGCTCTTCTTTATTGTTTCAGTATTGGTAAAGAAAGTATCAACATAACCTTATATTGTCATGGCGAGGATGACTTTCACAAAACCAAAATACAGATATGCATAAACATTCTTACAATCGGTAGAAGCATTAAAGTAATGAACTTCAACACTTTCAGTGGTTTTTCGGCAGGGAAAAAGTGCATAATCTCAAACTTACACGCATTCTCAAAACAATATCCTTATGTTGAGAATGTGTTTCATTGTGATGTTTTGGACATCTAGGTGTGAAATCCTAGCCCTTTTGAAAAATGTATTACTGTGCAGTACACATTCGTGTATATGATTTTATATCTGTTCTGTTTAATATGCTCTTTAGTCTAGCTTTCAGTCTATTAACTAAGCTGTTTTGTAAGCTTTGCAAATACATCAAAAGTTAAGTTTGTGTAATCTTAAACTGTATAAAAGTTTTTGTGCCCTTGTTTCAGTTCCGCAACCAGTACGACAATGATGTTACAGTATGGAGTCCCCAGGGACGGCTTCATCAAGTTGAATATGCAATGGAAGCAGTTAAATTGGGTTCTGCAACAGTAGGGCTCAAAAATAAGACTCATGCAGTACTGATAGCCCTTAAACGTGCCTCCTCAGAACTATCTGTCCATCAAAAGAAAATCATACCTATTGACACTCACATTGGCATTACGATTGCAGGGCTTACAGCAGATGCAAGAATACTTAGGTAATTTGTTATTTGTTATGGTGCACATCATCTAATGCAATTTCAGGCTTTATTTATTAAATTCTGCTTAATACAATGATATTGTACCTTAATTACCTTAGTTTGTTAGAAGGCCACCATTCTGTGTGGATTTATGAAAGATCTTTGATCCTTTTCATAAGAAGTCGGTAGGTAATTACTAAGCACAATTTTTTCATAAAAGGCATAGTGGCTCGAATAACTCAATGTTCATTTTTTACTCAAAATTAATAAATTGTTTCTTTAACTGGAGTGCCATACAGATGTATGTGAGTCATATTTGAAGTGATGGAGAGTAAATCTTTGAAAAATAAGATGTTTTGTGGTAATTGTTTACAAAATTGACTGCTCGAGAAAACAAATGAAACACTGCAAAAGATGCAGTTTTTATTGCTGATTATGATTTTGAAAGTTTTATTTGACGTTCAAGCTTCATTTTTGATTTATGAGCAAATTTTGCACTGCAATGCAGCGGTCTTATTTCGCTTATGTGGTGGATATTTAACAAATGTTTATAAACTAGTATAATATATGCTAGAATGATTGATTAATGTATTTATGTTGAAATTGTTATTGCTGATTACGATTTTGAAATTTTTATTTGGCGGTCAAGCTTCGTTTTCATTTTGGGTGTGTTAGGTTTAATGTGTGTATATGAGTGTGGTAACAGGGTCCTGTGTTATTGAAATGTTGCACGTATTAGGTTAGTGTATGTATATGAGTGGGGTCCTGTATTATCGAAATATTTACAACTTGGGTTGTGTTTATGCAACCATTTCAACATAAATGCATTAATCAATCATTCTAGCATATATTATACAGGTTTATACCCATTTATTTGCTAAATATCCACCACATCAGCGAAATAAAACCACTGCATTGCACGTATGAAATTTGCTCATAAATTAAAAACAAAGCTTGAGCCCCAAATAAAAGTTTCAATATCGTAATTAGCAATAAAAACTGCATCTATTGCAATATGTTTCATTCGTTTTCTCAAGTAAACATTTTGTAAATATTTACCTGTTTTGTTGTTAGTAATAAAGAAGTTTTTCTTTTTTTTTTTTTTTTCTTTCTTTGTTTTTAATTCTAATTGTATGAGCTTGAGAGCCATGGGGTTGTGTAACAAATTACTTCAAGAGATTTTTCAGATAAGGTCAAAGGTAAAAAAAGGTGCTGTTTTCTCAGGTACATGATATTATTTATAGTAAAAGGGCATTTTCACAGCTAAGCAAAATAATTAACTGTTCAAAAGTATCTTTATTAATTTGTTCCATAGATATTTCATTTCAAATCAAATAATCACATTTCTTATAGAGAGAGAAATTAGAAAAGGATTAACTGTGCTAAAGTGGCCTAAAATGGAGGAGAGCCACATTGCCACATGCTTAATCTTACAACACAAGATCAGCTGCTTCCTCTCTCCCTGAGTGGTTAAAGCACTAGCAGCTATGAATCAACAGCATAAAAGATCATAGAAAGGCAAGCAAGTGTTCCTTATCAGCAGACTGCCTTTTCCAATGCTGACAATATTAATATGACATGAACGGGTCAGAACACTACATCTCACTCCAAACATTGAACTGTCAGTCTGTATTTATGGCAGACACAAAATGTAATGGCAGCTAATAGCTGACCACTTCATGATCAGATTATTGTCTTTTCTGTTGCACAAATAAATTTTGTGGGTGCAAATGACATTTATAATACCGGCTTTACAGTGGGATTTCACATGTTGGAACTATATAACACTGCCAAGTATGGCAACCCCCTGATTGGACATTGTGTTGACCAGCTCCTGCTGTCACCTGTCATTAAATTTTGTGTCTGTAATAGTTTTGCTCCCCCTGTAATATCACATAAATGCTTTTAACTTGGTCATTTCTCAATAAAGTAAGAAATATCACGTCTGTCAGTCAATAGTATTAAGTGGTGAATGAATGTTTGTGTTCTTCATGATGACTTACTATAAAAGAAAGTGGGAAAAATAAAATTAAGCATCACTACCTGTATACTTCTTTTAAGGTGTAAAAAAGATAATGATCTCGCTTCATTAGAGACAGTAGTGACCCTTAAATATAAATATAGTCTTAGTGGCAACATGTCATTAATCTGTGTATAATTTTGATATGTGAAATATATTTTTGGCAGATTTACAATGAATAAGAACCATCATAACATCTCTACTGTAAGGTACAAGGTAATGATATTAAGTTTATTAATTTGTGAATTACGACTGAACTAAACTAACATTCACAGAGTACCAAACTTATAACCTGGCATCTTCTAAGAATACAAAGTCAAGATTAACAAGGGATTTTCTGTATGAAAACAATTTGTTACATAATCTCATAATTTGGCCATAATATTTTTAATTTAAATGTTATAAGCCTAGATTAACAACATGCTGAATAAAATAAATATCTTAAATTTTCTGTAAATACCTTCTGTAGTTCTTGTCATTCAGTTGATTTTATGTCACCAAAAATCATAACTTGAAAAGCTTACTGCAGGATAACTGAGTTTTTTAAAATCTGTTAAACCACGCACATTGCACTAAAAATAAAATGCTCACTTGTCAGTTATAAAATCAATGAGAGAGAAATGTCATTAGAGATATAGATTTAGCTGAATATAACTATCTTTATTGCACATAAAACATTTGATTTGCAATTGTTTCTTTGTAGCCGATACATGATTACTGAGTCTTTGAACTACAAGTATTCACATGACGCCTTGATACCTGTCAGCCGTCTCATTTCCATGCTTGGCAACAAGATGCAAGTGTGCACCCAGCGATATGACCGTCGTCCCTATGGTGTTGGTCTGCTGGTAGCTGGTTATGATGTACGTACTATTTATTTGGTGGCAGATTAGTTGTTTTGCATAATATATTTTACAAATTAAACATTATATATCAGCAGATGGAGTTACCTACCTGTTTATTTAAAAAATAACAAACAAGTCTGACTGTTGATGCTAAGAAATTTTAAATGGAGAAAGTAAATTCTTGAGTGAGAAAGAAAGAGCCCGGTAAAAATCTGGGTTGTGTTGGAGCTAAGAAGACAAAATTATCAAACATTAGCACAAAACAAAGAAGTGATGCTCATCTTTGTTGCATTCAGTCAACTTACGCCTGCAACATGTTTTTTCTGTGCAATTGAGTTACCTTGTACAGAAATTTCATGGTGTAACTTCCCCTAAACTGATTTAATTTTTACAGAATTATTATGAGCATTCTTCTAAACTGTCCTTATGGCATTAAGAAACAATGTTGGTAAAATTTTTCAAAAATACAAGGCTTATACTTATCTTCTGCAAAGTTAGGAGTACCTTAGAACTATATGGACCAGATAAAAGTCTAGTCCTTGATAAGTGAACTTCAGAAAGATTTTCAAAGTTAAACAAGGAAGAGAAATACAACTTTCTGTGTAGTCATTTTTAACGCTCCCTGTATATGAAACCTTTAGAGATAACCTCATCCACCAAGTGATGGCTGTACTCATTTCCAAGGTGGAGGCACCCAGAGAGCAGAATCCGTTACCCCCAATGATAGGGTGATAATGTGAATTGCAGCTTTTACTGTTGGGCCTTCTCACTGCCTTCAATCTGTGATGTATTGCCAAATCCTGCCTTCCCCTCCTTTTCTCCTCTCCATGCAAGAAATTTGGGTTCTTTTGTCTCTCTTCTTTGTCATCTTGTCACATGATGCCTTTGCTTCTGATGTCTCTCTCACGGCTGTGCTTGAAATAACATAATCCCTTTCCCATCAGCATGTCCTCAGAATCTGATTTGGCTGACCAATTAATTTTCTGAGTTTCCTGTCTTAATGCTTCTTGAATTTCTTCTATGGGTCTGTTGGTTCATTCTTTTTCTCTGCAATTTGCCTGTCTGTCCATAGTTTCAAACCTCAAATATATGCTTGTTTCTCCTCTTCATTAGCTGCCATTGCACATGATAGATTTTTGTTGATAAAGATATTTGTTACTTTCAGTTTTTTGTCTGTTTTAGTATGTTGTTTGTGTACTTGTAAATTTTGCTGTAATATTCCTTCTTCCACTTCTTCCTCCAAATCTGAATGCTTCAACTATCTTTGTAAATGTTCTTTATTTGTAATTATCTATAACCATATGTATTCTGATGATGCTATCCATTATATTGTAATTTTTACGGCTGATAATAAATGAATGAATGTTTGTTTATATATATATATATATAATATAAAAATGTTCTATTGGTTTGTGTACGCTTCAAAAACTCAAAGTTCTGCATCGATTTAGCTCACATTTTGACATGATGTACAATCCACTTCAAAGATTATTTTTATCTATTTCTTGCATCAGTAGCATCTATATATATAAAAATGTTATGTTGGTTTGCATACGCTTCAAAAACTCAAAAAGAAAATAGAAAATAGCTTTTTTTTTTTATATAAGTAATTTAGTAACATGGAAAGAAGAACTTATCTAAAAGGTATTTCCTAATATTCAAATTAATTATAGGAATCACAATTGGATCAGTGAACGAGCTGTCCTTGCCGCAAAGAATAAAGATGTCTATCAACCAGCATTCAAAGTGAGAAAATTGTATATAAATTGATAGACACCGTCGTGGAAGTAGTTAAATACCCATCAGTTTTTGATGCCAGGAATGCCACCACACACATTAAAATTGAAAATAGGTATGCCAATTATGCTGCATAATGTTAATCAGCCAAAGCTGTGTAATGGCACAAGGCTCGCAGTTAAGAACATCGTAGTGGAAGCAACGACATTAACTGGGCCTTTCAAAGGCAAAGATGTCCTCATTCCTCGAATTCCCATGATCCCGACCAATACACCATTTAAATTTAAAAAATTACCATTCCTAATTCGATTGCAAATGTCTATCACAATCAATAAAGCTCACGGTCAATTGTGTGGTTTAGATTTAGGTGCAGATTCCTTCTCATATGGACAATTGTATGTTACATGTTCCCGTGTCGGCAAACCAGATAGCCTTTATATCTACATAAACAATGGAAAAACAAAAAATATTGTATACCCACAAGTATTGTAAAATTAAACTTTTTTGAAATGTATACTTTGTTTTGTTCCTCATTTCCCATCCATGCAACCATAATGTGCCACAGCTAGTATTTATATATAAAAAAATTTGTTATACTTTTTGCAAATAATTTGTAACATTTGTTAAAATATTTGTTATATAATTCTTTCTTTGTTATTTTATAAACAAAAGATTAACAATGAGTTTTGCCATTCCAAATGTAGGACCAGGGTCCACATGTTTACCAAACTTGTCCCTCTGCTAACTACTTTGACTGCAAGGCAATGGCTGTTGGTTCACGATCTCAAAGTGCTCGTACATACTTGGAGAAGCATCTGGATGAATTTGTCGACTGTGATACAGATGAGCTAATAAAGCACGGTCTCAGAGCACTCCGTGACACATTGCCAAATGAAGTAGAGCTCAATACCAAGGTGAGTGACTAGAAAATAGACAATTATAGATTTACCCCATGAAACAGTCACAGATTTGAGACCTGAATAGTCTTACAAGTCTGAGTAAGTAACGAAGTGTTAGTCTAAATGGCATGATGGAATACTTTTTTATGTAGAGGGGTGAATTTATTGTCCTTTGTAATAATTGAAGTCTGGAGAGAGAATGAATGAAATGAACAATCATTAATCAATGTAACTTTCATGTTTCCTTGTTTGTTATTAATTTTATGTACTTTAATTTACTAATATTTCAGTTTTAACCCTTCCTGGGCGAAATGCGCATATATTCGCTACGCATGGTTACGCGTCAGTTTCGCACATTCTTTTTATATGTTCACGTAAGCTATCGTAGCTGGCCTTTACTTCACGTAAATGGTCAACAGATGTCATTAGATTTATTTAAGCGCGCGTCTCTGCTTAGGTTTGTGTTTTGTTAGTAGCTACAGAATAATACGTCCTGAGCGGGTAATTTTCTGTGTTGTGTTTCATTATTTTGCCTGTTTTGGTTTGATTTGGAGCATGACGCGTAAGAGACTGTATGGGGAGGATGAAATAAGGGCTTGTAGAGAATCTGTGCTCAATGAAACAGATGAAAGTGACTTTAGTGTGTGGAAAAGTGAAGAAAACGAAAGTCCTGCAAGTGCACGCAACAGTGACCTATGTAGCAGCAGGTGTTAGGAAAGAAACAATATATTTTTGTGAAACATGTGATCTGAAACACTATTTACATCCCGATAACTGCTTGGGAGCATACCATACACAAAAAGACTTCAGTGTCACCCAATAAGATGTCTAGGAACTGATGATGCACTCTGCCCTGTAGATATGTCAAAGTTTCAGTTGTTTTGGTACATATGCCACTTTTCATTTAAATAAGTGTAGCCTCAAAAGAAAATACCTCTAATAAAAAGCAATGTTATGACTTAATGAACATTTATGTGCTTGGTTATATGTTTTCAATAATTTAGTACACAAAATAGTATCATATGTGCTTTATTTTGAATAATATTCATGTTTTAAAATACTTGAGAAAACTAGGAAAATAATCATGCCCAGGAAGGGTTAACAATGAAAAGGTTAAAATAATCAAGATTAGTGTATACATAACATAGCCAACCATGATGTGTAGAATGAATAAGAAAAAAACTTACCTTTTGTATGGTGGTTGACAATTTGCCAAGGAGATTGTAAGTATATATAAGGCAAAAACTTCTTTAGAGACAGTTCATTCAATCATTCTCTCTCAGTACTCTTGTCATTCAATTCTTGGTGACCAAGTATTATCAAATTATGTAATTAGCAGATGTGTTCAAAAATATATAGGGTGGAAGTTAAATAATCCGTCTATCTTACAACTTGGATTAATATAAGGCTTCACTCACAAAATTATATTTCATACCGTTTCTTAACCAATTTCTTTAATTAGTTTATTTAGGTTATTTAGTAATTATGAACCAAGTGCAACTCTAATCCCACATATGACGGTTGTGGTAAGTCAGACGTAAACAGCTGTGCACAGATAAGGTCAGCACATATTTGTTGGCAGAGTGATACAACAGCAATGTTTATATGCCTCCCCACTTTAAGCCCAGAGTGTTAGTTACAGTAACTGTAACTCAGTCCATGGCCACTTCCATATCAAACTGAGTTTTGTAAACATCCACACAATTGTTGCTCTGCTGATCATGTTGTCAACTTACCTCGAATATTATTCGCACTGTGTTTACTCGTTGCTAATTTCTCTTTAATTTCGTACTAGGCACTAGTTTTGTGTCAAAAGTAATGGTAAAAGTGATGTAGAAGCAGATAGTCAGCAACACTCAACAATGCTTACTTTTAAAATTTCCTGGCACATGTTTCGGAGGCTAGCTTTCCTCCATTGTTTAGTGTTATTAATCAACTCAAAATTCCTATTTTAATGTGATTCCAACAACACTGTCAACTTCCAGTATTTATTATTAGATGATCCTCTGCTTAGGAGTGATGTGAAATCTGCTGATATTGTGTTGCAGAACAAAGGAATTCCGAGTGACAGTTCTATGCATGAAATAGATCTTTACAGGATGAAACAAATCTAAAGAGGTGCTTACGGGTATTACTCCCTACTTTCATTACCTGTACTAGCAGGAGCAATTTCTGTACTATTAACTGGCCTAAAGTTTAACACTTCATTCTTTGATCCTGCAGGGGGGAATGAGAAGTTGTTAGATTGAATTCTTCCTCAATTGTTATAACATTATTATTGCTTATTTTGGTTTTATAGGGCCACACTTGTTTACTTGCCCCCATACATGTGTGATCCCAATACCATAGACTAGAATACTTAAAGAAATGTAACAGTTGACTTATCTTTACAGGAATTACAGAATATAATGCTCAAGGGTATATCACTTAAGGCAGAAAATTATCAGTGGGAAAAAGACGGAGTAGATGAAAACATTGTTTACATTGTATAAGCTAAATATGGTGCATGAACTGAAAATAACATTTAAATTATGCTATTTTGAGTGATTTCTTTACTTTAATCTAGCATGACTATGCATTCCAAGTTTGGCAACATTATGGTAAGTGCAATTAGAAGCAGAACTGCTGCTCGCAATATTACTGTTTATCTGGACTTGTTTACTAATGTAGTGGCTGGATGCATTCCTGCCAGGGGCCATGAGCTAGTGAACAAACTGTAGGCAGCTGATTATCATGTACTAATGTGCTACAGCACAATGTAAAAATTGCACCAATATTATACCTATTCTCTTAGAGTGCGAGCTGTTTTGCAAACAAACCAGACAAAAACATATTTTTTAGTGCTCTCACCAGAATAACATGAACTGCCACAGCTAGAAATTGTGGTATCAGCAGAAACAGTAGAAATCCAAGATTTGATACTTGGCCCCAGTTTTGCACACTTATCCACTTTGCTTATCTTAGAGTAATTGACTTAGGATTGAGGCTAAATTTTAGAGTAGAATTATCTGTATTTATAATGTGCAATTAGTTCACCAACATTAACTTACTGAATGTTGAATTGTAATATACAGGGTGAATCACCTAAATCTTGCACTGCAAATATTTTGGAAATGGATGATGATGTGCAATTTTCACAGCATTGATTTGTGGTCAAGGTTTCATACTTTTAGCCTGTAAACAGATTTTAATAATACTTAGAAAGTGTATTTTTTGAGTAAACATACAATTTTTAAATAGAACAATGCCTGGTTGTATCAATAAAATAAACGTGAAGTAAATTAGAATGTTAAGGTGTATGTCATAGGGTTCTAGAACAAGTAGTTTACAAGAAATCTTATGTTGAAACTTCTACGCACAGACAATCTGTGATAGAACAAACTAAAAAAAAAAGGGGGGGGCACACTACTTCTGTGGATCCTGACAAGTAAAGAGAACGCTGACCTTAAAAGGTTGTGTTCAGAGTGACCACTGGCAGCTTCAGTACACACTTCCAGTCTGCTATAGAAAGACTGCTGCACACGTTCTAGCTCTTCAGCGGAAATATCAGAGCGGGCAGCAGTAATATATCGTTTCAGATCATCTGGTGTAATTCTTATATCCTTGTAGACAGTGTCTTTCTGCTTTCTCCAGAAAAAAAGATCTACTTCTTTATTTCATACCCCCCTGCCCTTATGGAAGACTTAGACCTCCTAGCCTGTGCCTAGGATCAGACGCCTGTTGGGGAGACAGGGAAGCCGGTGGTATGAAATAAAAGTGAGGAAGAGGATGATGTGAAATAGATGATTGGAAAGGTGGTGATGGAGCAGTTGATGGAATGAGTGGTGGGAGAACCTAGAGAAAACCCACCCAGATACCACAGGCAGGTCTCTGGGAACAAATCTGGGGCAACTTGATGATAAGCTAACAGTCTAACCGCTTGGCTTTGGCGCTGCATAGAATAAAGGTCTAAAAGAGTCAAATCCAGTGAATGGGTCAGCCAAGGTACAGGTCCTCTTTGTCCAATCCAAAGATTTTGAAAAAATCCATGAAAATAAGCTGTAATAAATCATGCTCTGGCTGGACAGCCATCATGTTGGTAACACAGGTTCCTCCTAGTCTGCAGAAGAATGTCTTTGAACATGCGTGGAAGATGGTCTATTTGGAAGCTGCGATACTTGTGCAAGTTCAATGTTCCTTCTATGAAAAAAGGGCCTGTGAGCTGATGGTTCACTATCCCACGTGAAACATTTAAACTCCATGAACGCTAACATTCCACGTGATTAAGGCTACAACAGACCAATAGTGCACGTTTCTATGGTTTGCCTGGCCATGATTAGGAATGTTGCTTCATCACTAAACAAAATACATGATGAATCTGGAGTCTTAATGCCCATGTACAAGAGTTAACACAATTCTCAAAATCATTTCCATGCAGCTCTTGGTGGAGAGGTGACTCATGCCACTTCCATATGCAATTGCATGGGAACTAATTTGCAGATCCATTGCAACAGCAGCCAAAACGTTCATTTCTCCCTCTCCAGTCACTTGTTTGTTTGTTATGTTTTCGAGGTGTTACACTACCAATTTCTAACTGGTGGAAGAGGTTGATAAATAATTGCCAAGATTTGAGAGGTTGAATCGGAACTAAAAAATTCATTGCTACAGCTGGGATTTGAACCACAGACATTCCATTTAACATGCAGCTGTTCTAACCATTGAGCTACTGTGACACCTGCCAGTATGGCATTGAATTCTCCAACTGATTTGTATTTTCAGTTCCGATTGTATTTCTCAAACATTGCCCACACATGGTTTGTGTGTTTAGAAATACTAGCATTAAGTTCGTGGGCATAAATAAATAATTGCCAAGGTGTTGATGTCTATTAGGATAGTTTCTGCCTACACTGTACAGGAGCAAACTGGATTCTTCCTACACTCTTCATACTCATGAGTACGTCAGCTTTTTTTTTTTTTTTTTTTTTTTGTAAATCCTATCTTCCATTCATGACCTATCACAAACTGACTAGAAAGTCTCAATGCAATCAATGAACAGAAAATATAATGTAAACATGTACCTAGCAACTAAGCAGGTTGAATGGAATGAACAATTGTTGCTGTGGAAACTTTTTAAAATACAATTTCTCATAAACTACTTGCACTAGAATCCTGCAATAAATACCATTGCAATTCTAATTTACCCTACTTTTATGTTGTTGATGTAACTGGGCATTGTTCTATTTAAAAAATTGTAAGTTTCCTAAAAAAAATATGCTTTCTAAGTATTATTAAAATGTGGTTATAGGCTAAAAGTATGAACCCTAACTACCAATGAATGCTATGAAAACTGCACATCAATAGCAGTTTCCATTTCTGAAATATTTTAGGTGATTTAGCTTATATAAAAAAAAAACATACTATAAGAATTATTAAAAACTGGGAAGTGCTCTATCCTTGAAAAGAGATGTTGATTTGTATGTTGATTTGATCATTTAAAGAGTTGTTGTAAGGTGTAATAAACTTTTTGTTCCCCTTACAGAATGTTTCCATAGGGCTCGTGGGTAAAGGAACAAGCTTTAAAGTATTTGATGAAGAAGGAACAGCCCATTATCTGCAGATGATAGAGGGAGAAGAGAAGCGAACTGGTTCAGGTGGTGCAGGAGCTACTTCATCTGAAACATCACAGCCAGGTGCTCCTCCCCCGCAGCCACCTCCAGGGGGAGAGGGACCTGAAGATCCAGTACCAGCCGTCGCCATGGACACAGAATAATTTAATTGTTATCTCATTATTATGGAAGAAAACTGACCGACCATGTTTGTACAGAGTGCTAGCACTCTTCTTTGTTCTTGTATGGCTCGCAGTTACCATACTGAATACCGGTTTCTTCTCTTTGAGTTTGTGCTTAAGTGACAGTGTGCCTTGTGATTTTTGGAACAGCTGCTAATATCTGTTCTAAGATGATAACGCTAACATTGTAAGCACAAAACAACATTTGGGATTATCGGTTCTAACTTCAGATTTGCTCTTTGTTGTGATTTATCTAAAATACACAGGGCAAAATAAGCATTTTTGATTTTGTACTACTCTTTCAAAATTTATGCAATACTGAGTGAAAGGAGATAAAAATAAGTGCTTAGAAAATGTGCTGGGTGAGTTTTAAAATAAAGCCAGGAAAATATGTTAATGTCTATTTATATTCTAACCTTAATTCCTAAATAATTGACAAACACATCCATTCATCTACATCTACCTTCCTTGGTAGCTTCATAGGTTGAAAATTAAAAGTAATTTATGTTTTACTTGGAATATTTTTTAAATAAGTTGGTCATATGGTACAAATGAATAGCAAACCGTGAAATGCCATTTATGCCAAACTGTACAAGTGAAAAGTTTAATAAAGTTGATCATAATGAACCTTTCTTTAAATGATGGTGCTTTAGAGAGCAAGACAAACTGTGCTTTACCCTCATTATCTACACTGCCATGACAAACAAAAAATTATGTGATTTATTTCACTCGCATGATCTTATCTACTTATTCTTGTGCAAATTGTTCTTAAATGCACTTGTTCATCTATCTGGTTCATGTTAATCAAGAAAAACATTTGCAGAAATTGTTTTATTTCATATTTTCTTACAGGAACATTGAGATTATGGGAAGAAAGTAGGTTTTAAGCGATTGTCAAATCTTTTCAATGCAAATCGCTAAATAATGACCTCCCATTTGAGAAAAGTATGTCTTTTAAGATGCACACCAATAAATTGGAATGTATTGGAAATGGTTAGCTTCACAAAAAAAATGTATATGACATAAATTGTGTGCTTTAATGAGATCTACATTTTTTGTGCAGGAAGATTTTGTCTATCTCTAAAGGTTTAACAGTTATGCAAATGAAGATAGTTTTAGAGGCTATTCTCAGAAAATTCAAGATATACGTTTCATTAATCCGCTCATTTGTATTACATTCTCTATTTGTTTTGTCCATGTAAGTTTGGTATCAAATATAACTCCCAAATATTTTGCTTCTGGTAATTGTTGATCCTCAAAATTTAGTTTTATTTTTAATGGTTTTTTCCTTAGTGAAAAGATTTGGTTGGCGATGCCGTGCCTGAGCAATTAGAGTGTTTGCCTACCACCTAGGCAGCCCGTGTTCGATCCCAGGGACCCGCATGTGGTATTCATGGTGGATGAAGTGGCTTCAGGGCAAGTTTCCCCTGCCACTCATTCCACCAATTGCTTCATTACCACCTTTTCAATTGGTGATTTCGCCTGCATTTCATATCATCCTCTTTGTCATTATCATACCTGGTGCTTGGCTGACACCCGTTTCCATGTCTTCACTCTGGTCCATTGACTCCTGTGCTCCCCGACAGCCATCTGGCCCTAGGCACTGGCTTGCAAGTTCTAGGGGGAGTAAGTACTACATAAAGGGAGGGTAATCAGGTAAAGAAAAAAAAAAGAAAGGATTTAGTAATTTAACCTAAAAAGTGAGTCAATAACACTAAACAACACTTACATTTATAATTTAATCTTTTTTTCCAAAAAAATAAAAGAAGATAATAAAGATTTAGTAGCTTGATTTTGTTGTACTAATAATCATTAAAATTTCTTTGATCCACTACTAAAATGTCTAACATGAATGAAGTGGGATGTACCAGAGCAATTCTTAACATCATACACAATGTATATCTAAAGCCATTATTTACTTACTGCAACTAAGTTCTTGTAACAGCAAATACAAAAAAAGTTCAAATGTTTCAAAACAAGTCTGAGACTAATTACAGGTGCTATCAAAACCACACCAATACCCCATTGAATATGAAATAGAAAAAACAACTCTTATTCAACACGAAGAGTTGGTCAGATACCCATTCAATACTTGGAACAAGAGAAATTTTACACGTACACTAAAGACTCAGGAGAGCTTTCCTTCCAAAATGCAACACATCAAAAAGAATGTAGGCCTTCCTAATTCAAAGGAAAACTTCATATACAAAGTGAATCCGACATAAACATTAGATGTCACATATTATTTATACATTATGGCAGAAGTTAAGAAAAGTGATACTCCAACTAATGTTCTAAAATTATTGGCATTAAAGACAATCCATACTAGGTTTCTGGAACATGGATGCAGGCGCAAATCCAGGGGGTGTGCCAGGGGGCCTGGGCCTCCTCTGTCATACCCTACTTTATTGCAATACATACTATATGTGCGTTACCTCATCATCACGCAAAAATGACCAAACTGATTTTTATGAAAATTGGTATATGTACTGCGCTTGATAGTTGGTCCCACTTAAAGAATAGCCATTGAGGTGGTAGATTTCTAATGGGGCCCAAATTGAATAAATCAAAATAGGTTGCCCTTTTTTGGGAGTTTTTGCAAAAATGTTCCTTAGCAAATGTTTTTACTCACGATGTTAAGTTTTGTAATAAGCAACATTTTGATTGGATGCATATTTAGAGTTATTGAAATTTTTCTTCACCGCTATGCGAGTACATATAACATATCATTATAAGTAACGGTCGTTTAAACAGCCATACGGAATGGGCACGATTAAGTGTTAAGTTTAAGATTTTTAAAAACTGTTGCTCAAGACTTTCAGTATGGCCATTATTACTATTCTTAAAGAAATGTATTTTTATGTTTTCAAAACATCACTAATAGAATAGAACCTCCGTATTTTATAGTGCTGTTGGTGACGCAGGTTGGTTAAACACCGAGTTTCTGTACTCAGGTTTTCATCTTGCCAGCGCAGTTACTAGCATTTTAATAAATTTGATAGTGTATCTAAAATACGACAGGTTCAGGTTGGTAGACTCCCTGATATTAAACCACAGAACACTATTAAACAAAGTGCACATAACAGATGGCAAACAGGTATAGTAGAGTAGAGTGCTATTGCAAACTCTGGTAACTAAGCCTCTAAAGAAATTTAAGAAAACGCTTCAACTATTCAGGGAACATTCAGAAAAAAGCCCTGCTTAAAAGCAAGAATTTTAGAAAAGTGTATGAGGGGGCAAAGCAGTATGTTGAACTTCAGTTGAACAATGAACTGAAACCGCCTGTGGTGCCGTAGTAGTAAAAGCGGGCGTTAAACACTACTACAACAACAACAACAACAACAATGAACTGAAGAAAACAATTAATGAAAATCGTGTGAAACTGATCTTGATTGTGAAGACTAATCATACTGTGCGGTTGCCAGAACATGCCACTTCGAGGTCAAAGAGATGATGGTGCCATAGATTTAGAGCATGATTTCGAAGGTGAAAATAAGAGGAATTTTAGGGAGCTTCTTAAGTTTGGTGTTGATGCAGGGGGTGACATATTATGCAGCCATCTTGTAAATGCGCCTAAAAATTCTAATCTAACAATCAAAACCACCCAAAATTATTTGATAAATTGTTGTGCTACTATAATTAAAAATCTGATGTGTTGCACTCACATGACTTTCTCTACTCTTGTACTAACCATTCTTACAAACTCTTATTCCTATATCTTCTTTGTGTTAGTTAAAATAAACATTTGTACAAATTATCTTACTGCTTATTTCCTTGTAGGTGCAAGGGGAATATTGGAATACAGTAGGCTTTGTGCGATAGACAAATCTTTTAAAGCTTTGAGATTCCGTTCTCTTTGTACATGTAACATATAAAAAAATGAACAACGATGACCCATTTCACGAAAGTTCCAAATTTCCGAAACTCACACACATAACAAGGTATATCTCCGAAATGGTTCACCCTACAAGAAAATTTATTGAGACATAAATTGTGTATTTTAGCAAGATCTAAATTTTTGGTATAGTATAATTTGGTCTATCTCTAACGGTTTACCAGTTATGCAAAAGTCGTCCAGAGTAAATACGACTACAGGGGCTATAGCCAGAAAATTCAAGATATACATTTCATTTGTCATAAAAATATCTCAAAGATATGACATTTTAATCAAAATCGTTAGAGCCATTTTCAAGAAAATCAAAATTTTCCATGTAAAGGGTAGTTTAGGGTGGGGCTATTTTCTTCAAAATCTTCGTGTCACATCCTTGAACGACATTAAACTTAAATACCAACTTTGGTTTTTAACCGACTTTTCGTTTTTGAGCTATGCTGTCCACAGACTGACAGACACACAGACATGGACCTTTTTCTAAAAATGCTTTTTTTTTTGGATTCAGGGGGCCTCAAAACAACTGTCTTGTGTTCTCCATCCTCTCGCCATGATTGTGTGGTTGTGGGAAATGGTGTGCCCCTCTCCCCCTTTCATGGGTGCTCCTAGTATTTCTATCTTCTCCCTCACTCTGGTTGTTCGTAGCCGTGCTCCGGTTTAAGATGGGTGACTTTGGGTGACCGTTCCTATGTCTATGCTCATTAGGCCGACCATTTTGTGTTTCGAAGGCTGTCAGCAATTCTATCATATCCGCAAAATCTACTGGCCTCGCAACAATTAACCCTGTTCTCACTGTGTCTGGGAAATGTCTTGTTATGCTGGTAATTAGTTCTGCTTCCGACAAGTTGGGGTCTAATAGCTTTCCTTTGTTGGCTACTTTCATAAAATAATCGACTAGCGATAACCCTTTGGTTGGATCATATCTACCTGTCGCTAGCTCTACCCTAGTTTGGTTTTGCTTAGCTGGGCCCCAATACCTTGATAGGAATAAATTTCTGAATGAGCTATACGACTCATGACCAACTAGTGTTAACCTGAGCCATTCTAATACCTTGTTTTTTAAGCTTTTCTTGACTATCATCATCCTAAGCTCATTTGGTATCCTTTTCACTTTAAAATACTCTTCCATCTCTTTAACAAAGAGTTTTGGATCGTCTCCCTTCTCCTCGTCAAATGTAGGTGGTGTAATTTCATGTAATATGCTGTTAGTGTAACATGTGTTATGTGTTGTGTCATTGTTTGATTGTGAACCTCTTTCTCTGTATGGTGAGTCAACATTTTGTACATTATTCAAATAACTCTCATCTTGTACATTACTTACATCTAAATCATCTTGCCTTTGTATTGCATTCACAACATCATTTACATTAGCCAAACTTTCTTTCCCTTTTTTTCATTTCTTCACAAATTGATTTTAAATCATTGTTTATTTCTAAGTGACTCTGTTTCATATCACTTATAGCATCCTGTTGCGAATGCACCACATCAGTCATCGTCTTAATTTTAGGAATTACAATTTGTTCTACAGTTTCATTAATAATGTCTTTCTTTACTACCTCAATCTCTTTCCTTAATTCCTCAGTTATTTCTGCTTTTACATTTGTAATCTTACAGTCTACACTTGTATTACATTCTGTTATTTCATCTCTACATCTAGCAATTTCTCCTTCTAATACAATCTTATTTTCTCTCATTTCTGATTCTATTTTTCCCATCCTATCTCCTACGATTTCTATCCTAGCTTCTAAGGCTTCCTTTGTTTCATTTAAGTTTTTATGTACTAATTTTAAGTTAGCTTCCATTACTTTCATATTTTCTTTACACTCCTGTCTTCCTCATTCTATTTTCTGTTCTAAGTCCTTTCTCACTTCCTCCATTTTCTGACCTATTTCTTTCTTATTCTGTTCCAGTTTCTGACCTATACTCTGACCTAAACTTTGTTCTATGTCCTGCTTTAATTCTACCTTATTTTGTTCCATTTTCTGACCTAATTCTTTCATATTCTGTTCTAGTTTTTCAAACATGATCATCATTAACCTTTGGTCTTTTCCTATTGCTAGCTGTTCCTCACTTTCTGCTTCTATTTGATAACTAGGCCTATCTGCCCCTTCCCCCACTCCTGTTTCTATCTCTTTTTGCGACATTTTAGTTTCTTTATTCAATTCACTTAGGGTTAAAAGTCCCACTACTTTGCCGCTTCTCAGTAACATAAAAATGAAAATAAACTGTATGTGAAAACAAAAATTTTTGATCCTACTTTTTTTTTTTTCGTTGCTTCGTCCAGTTATGTACGTACGTCTCCTGGGCAGTTGGCTTCGCTAGATGATCTCCGGTGTTTTCCCGCGTTGATTATCCGTGCATCGGTGTCCTGATGTATCGTTGATTATCCGTTCATCAGTGTTCTGTTGGCGATATCAAACGATGGTCTAATGGCGTCTTCTTTCCTTATGACGCAATGCTATGGCGTCACTTGATGTTTATCGTGATTTCAATTCCTGTAATTTGCATTCCATCCTAAATTCGAGTTCCACGTTGGGTAAGCCATTTTGATGCCGATTTTAATGGAAACTAATGGAATGGGCTGTGCTATGAGACTCGTTTTTTATCTTCAAGGTCGTGGTAACAGATGGAATGCATATATCAATGTTTCTTTATCACAATGTATTTATTTATTAACACTTCAATATTTTACACTCTCAGCACCATATTAAATACTTAAAAACCTTTACACTTTTTGTTTTATTTGGTAGAATTTACGCTGGATAAAAGTTTGGTGAAAGTTCCATGTTCACATGCTACCAAAACACGTCTTATCACCTCGAACATATAGACGCTACTGAATCGTTTCTTGGCGTCGCTTTGACACGACACTCCACCATTTTGTCTTCATCCGCCGTATTCATCCGCGCAAATAGTTTTTATTATGGAACACAGTTCTAATATTTATACACTTTTAACAAACATTTATATGAACGATTTTCTATTGGGGTCTAATATTCTGTCTCAAATTAGACAAGCTCTAGACACAATTGACAAAATTTATAATTTCGTTAGGGAATCTAATAAGCGGTCCTCACTCTTGAAACAAAAATTTAGTGAAGTGTGCTCTCATTATAAGAAAACTAAACTGGTATAGCTGTGTGAAACTAGGTGGATAGAACATGTTGCTGCTTTACAGTTTAAGGAATTTGATGCTAAAACATGGCTAAATATTTAGCTAGCCATATTTTAGCATGAATTTAATTATTTTGAAGTGGTAGTGACCTGAACCAGGCCACTCCTATCGAATATTTCTAGATCTGCACCTTTATGAAAGGCTCCATATTTATACTTATGGAGCTGGGGCTGCACTCACGTGCCACCTCTTGTCCTATTACAAATCTTTGGGTTATGGAACTACAAAGTTTGATAGAGAAATTGAAGCAATTCGAATAGGCCTCCAAGCTCTTTTATATAGAATCTCACATTTTCATTAAGCAGATTCCAGGGTGGCAGTATAGCAATTCCAAGTTGTCACCAAAAAACCAAACAATTCTAGAATGTTGGAAAATCTTTACCCACCTAAAAGCACTTCAAAAACACCTAGTCTTCCAATGGATACTAGCTCACTGAGGGTTGAGTGGTAATGACAGGGCTGATTTTCTTGCAAACAAAGGTACCAGAAATCTGTAGTTAATCTACCATTTTATGCAGCTTAAAGATTAGTCACTCTGAATTCAAAAAAATATTTCAAAATATTACTATGAAAACTCAAAAAACAAAAGTTAGGAACTGCCAAACATTCAAACAGAGTACCCTGAAAAAATGGCAGTTGTAACCTTAGGTCGATTACATCATGTCCCTGGCAAAACATTTGAACAGGATTGGGATATATTCTTCACCACTCTGTCCTCTATGTGATCTGCAAGAGGAAATGGACTAAGACCACCTTCAAATATGCCCAGCCATTTCTAGTGCCCTATCCATCAGTGAAAAAGTGAGTGAGTAGGGTTTAAGGGCCCATCGACAGCTAGGTCATTAGAGCCCCATCAGTGCAAAATATTGGGGAAAAGAAGACTAATGACTTCATTGTCAGAACTGCAGGTTTAGCCAATAACATTTCATTAATCCTGAAAATATGTTGTTGTTGTTGTTGTTTTCTAGTGCCTTGCATCTGGCAATGAAGCCATTAGCATTCGTGCTTTCCAATACTTTTGAACTGTAGTTTCTTCTGATCTTAATGCTTCACAGGTCTTCAAGTGTTCTTCATTCATTTCTGCTGGATCGTTACACAGGACACATATTGGTGAGGCTGAGATACCTATTCTGTAGAGATGACTTGCCAAGCAGTCATGATTTGTCAATAGTCGGAAGGCTGCAACAGCTGTTTTCCTTGGTCTCTGGGGGATTATATCTGGATTGGAAAGTAGTGTAATCCATTTTATATCTTTGGCATTTGTTTCTATTTCTTGTAGGTATGAATGACAAAACTTTTTAATGATCAAGCGTTTTATTGAGGAATATGAGAAATTGAATTTAGACTTTTGTTTTATTGTTGTGCCTTTCTTTGCAAGTGAGTCTGCAGCTTTGTTTCCCATGACTCCACAGTGTGCTGGAATCCATTGGAGATGAACAGTCTTATTAACTTTTTGGAGTTGTGTTAACATTTTGTAGCATTCTCTAATTTTTGTTGACTTCTTTGTAGTATTTGAACATATTCCCTGAATTGCAGCTTTAGAATCTGAAAGAATTACTGCCTTGTTAAATTTATTTAAGGGAAGATTTAATAATTGTCAGAGAGCAATGTATATAGCCTCTATTTCTCCATCATAATTTGTTGTGTCTCTGCCAACAGGATGATAAAAGGAAAAATGTGAACATGTAACTCCAGCTCCAGTAAGGTTTTCCTTCGAGGATCCATCAGTATATATGTGCAGCCATTCTTCTGTGGGATACCTAGTATTGATTGTTTCCAGAGCTAGAAGTTTTTGTATTTCTTTTGGTGTGTCTGATTTACTTATTTCCTCTATTAATTCCAAATTGAAGGTAGGTTGCAATAATTCCAATGGATTTTCTCTTATAAGTAGATTTTCTCTGGTGTTAGGAATGTTCAATTTGGATTTAATCTGTGTTATCTTTTCTAGGAAACTACTATGAGTTTTAAGGATTGAAGGGGGGAGGTTCTCTTCTGTCCATTTAGAGTTTGGCAGTCGTAACATTTTCTCGTGTTGGAGCAATGCTTGTTCTTCTATTTTTGTTGTTATTGATGGGGCCTATCACAGCACAACAGCGTCCCTCAGAGGCACATGAGGGGAAGGTCGGTGGATCTAAATATCATCTATTTAGTCCTCCCAGCTAGGTCCGATGGACCCGTTGACCAACGATAGGTGTGGTCCCCCTTGCAAAATGGGGGTTTAAGTCGGGTGATGTAACTGCCACATTGTAAAACTGGTGCCCGTTAAGAAAACAGTTACATGAAAGCCACATACATGAATATGAGTCCTAAAGATAAACATTCCGGAGTTAAAACTGTCCCCCAATCGGATCTCCGGGTGGGGACATCTTTAGGCAAATTTCATCACAACAATTCCTGAAAATATGTTAAACATGTAGTATTTTAATCAGAATGTTCAAACACTTTTCCATGTAAAGGGTAGTTTGGAGTGGGGATACTTTCTTCAAAATCTCCATGACACATCTTTGGAAGATACTGAACTGAAATATG
The DNA here is from genome assembly GCA_030765045.1 of Tenodera sinensis. Lineage (NCBI taxonomy): Eukaryota > Metazoa > Arthropoda > Insecta > Mantodea > Mantidae > Tenodera > Tenodera sinensis. The sequence continues at coordinate 90,397,834 of CM060969.1, read as the reverse complement.
AAGTTTGGTCGAGAGGTAGAATCAGGACTGAAAAATTCAATGCCATCCTGGGATTTGAATCACGAATCTTCTGCTTCACATGTGGCTGCTCTAACCATTAAGCTACCATGACCAACTTGCCAGTATAATATTAAATTCCCCAACCAATTCGTATTTTCCTGGTAGACCACAAGGGAATCTCATATCTGAAATAAGTACCCCTCTCTGACATGAGATCCATGGTTCAAGTCCTAGGTATGGCATTGAAATTTTCAGTCCCGATTCTACCTCTCAAACATTGCCCATGCACAGCTTGTATGTTTAAAAACACCAGCAGTTGGTTCGTTCAGGAGTTGTGCTATTCACAGACACAAATGGACCTTTTCTTTAAAAAAATCTTTTTTGGGTTCAGGGATCTCAAAGCATATGTATCCAGTGAAATCCTTAGAAGAAAGTATTATCCCTTCTGACGAAACCTGTTTGTTGACACTAGGCAGACGAAAAAAGAAGGAAGCTGGTATTAAGGTCAATGCCACCAAGGATGTTGCTAAATAACAAAGTAAATGTTCTTAAAAATAAAATAAGGCTTATTCTCACTGTTATAAAGCTTGTGCTTAATTTTAATACATTTAATAAACTCTTGTATAAAACCATATTTATCATAATTTACACACCTGATACCTTACAAAACAAAAATTACTGGGATAATCTTAAATCTAATTGGTTGTGAAATATAAAATTTAATTTACTTAATGTTGCTTTGGAACTACAGTCAGCGAGAGCTAACCTGGCACTTGACAGCTAGCTGATTCACTTACCTGCAAATGAGGTAAGCTGTATCTCATCCAATCGTGTGGCCCGGGTTCGATCCCAGGGACCCGCATGTGGTATTCGTGGTGGACGAAGCGGCGTCAGGGCGGGTTTTCTCCGGGTGCTCCGGTTTCCCCCGCCATCTCATTCCACCGGTGCTCCATCTTCATTCCATGTATCATCAGTGTCACCGCCTGCGGTGCCGTAGTAGTAAAAGCGGGCGTTAAACACTACAACAACATCATCCAATCGTGTTACAAACACTTTGCACAATGATTAGTCATTTGGACGAGATAGGGCTAGTCTCGTTCACAGGTGAGTGAATCAGCTAGTTGTCAAGTGCCAGGTTAGCTCTTGCCGATTATAGTTATACCAACATGTTTCAGGAAACAGTTGTTCCCATCATCAGTATAGTGTCCGATGTATTAATCTACTGTAAAGAGTTGTTTGCATTTAAACATTCAAAACTTTTTGGCTGAGAGATTACTACTGGGATGGACAATTTTTTCCTCTGAACAGCTACACGTGTATTCAATAATCATTGTTGACCATGCTCAGCCCAGGGTAGGCAATCCATACGTACAGAGTTCTTCATTTAAAATCTAACAGGTGCATTAGAAATGAAATCTGAATCATTACAGTGGCCCGACTAAATTGTATGAATCAGAATGTGTTCTCTCGATATGTTTGTTTAGCCGAGGGTGGATTACATTTCCAGCACCTTCTAAAAGATAAGTGTTACACATGCTTTATGCGAGGAGTTTATGTAGGAGCAAAGCCGGCTGTGGCACACCCCATCACACACAGGCAAAATGCTGTGCACCCACTGGATTCTAAATGAAGAATCCTGTATTAATTGCTTCAATAATTTGAATGATTGTACCGTACAGTTACCACTTATAATATAGTATTCATTCATGAATCCTCATGCAGCAAAACTGAAAGTCGTCTCTTAACCTTCTAACAAGATAACTACATATGTGCAACAAACAGCAGATCTATAAATTACTTTGTCCTTGTTACACCTTTTGTTCCCGGGGCTATAGTCAGTTCTCTTTGTTGCAAAGTATAAGTATTTTGCAAGAATTGAAATTAGAATTGTAATGTACTGAGAGGTAGAATTGGAACTGAAAAATTCAATGCCACAGCTGGGAATTTTTCAGTTCCAATTCTACCTCTCAAACATTGCCCAAACACGGCTTGTGTGTTTAAAAAGACCAACAGTAAGTTTGTTGGCATAAATAAATTGTAATGCACTATTGCATTTAGTAAATTGTGGGATTGGAACAATATATTTGCATGGTGGTGTAGTAATTCAGGTGAAGATGATGTGTTTTCCAATTAATACATCAAGAAATGTGCTAATCCCGGCTGTCCTTAACAATATGTAAGTACCATAAGACGACAAAAGTTAATACTATTACCATCAGCATTGTTTTAATATTACTAAGTTTATCACTGTATGTGCAATAGTTTTGAGCATAAATATAAAATTGTAAGTGGCAGGTACAATATTATTTACATTAAAAGTTGGCAGCCATGGCTCAACCATTCTGTTGAAGTCATCTGTTTAAATAAATCAAAAGGGTAAGAAAGCACTTCCAAGTATCAGTGTATGTAAGATGCAAGAGACCTAAAGTTATTAGCATTCATAAACAAAAGTGCAGTTTTCTGGATGATACTACTTGACATTTATAGAACAAGGGAGAAACGATGAAGCATATTGTTCTGTATGGAACTATTATATTTCCATGAGAACAAAGGAAAATCAGACATATAAGACCATATTAGAGCAGGAAAACAAATCTACTGTGCGGAGAGCCTCATCTTCAAGGCAAATTAATTGTTTTGTCAAAATTAACAATGGCCTATAAAGTGATAAAACACTACCACTCGTTTAGTTCATTGAATTGTACCCTATTATTTATTGTGATTCAAAAGTTTCTTCCAAACAGGCTCTAACCTGCACCAAAGCACTGCAGTAGTGAAACATGTTCTTGCCCCTCATAGATTTCATCTTGTGTAGCTGATTTGCAAGAGACCCTAGGATTGTTGACAATGCACATGATCTTAAGGCAGAAAAAGTTTTTCTGCTGATAGTGTAGTATTTCAACTTGAAAGAAGAAATCACAAGTAAATTGATAAAAGTAAGTGCATTGCAAACGAAACATGAAAAAAAACTGTTACAAACTATTGTGTGAATACACAGACATTTAAATATTCCAGTACAAAAGTTATAGGGTTTTTTGGAGACAACACAAATACAGTGGAATCCCAATAACTTGACCTAATGTGCACTGAGAGGCTGTGGAATTACTGAAATGTTCAGTTTTACAGAATAAGGAGTTCGTTATTCACAATGCATAATACTGTGGATTACATAAATGCATATTCTGGCATAGGAAACAAAATAATAACATGTCCTATAATTCAGATTGTATTAATGTGTTCCCCTTTGTCCAGTCTCTAACACATCAAACTTAATGTCCATTGTCATGTTAACTTGCCTTTTCTTCTCGTTCAACATTTTCACTAGTACAAACAACTCAACACAACACTAACCATAAGCCTGAAATCTTGGAAGCTGCACTGTAACCAGAAATATGTAACTGAAAGTTTAGCTTACCATATTTTTAGACATGGCAAATGACCTTCCTTGTATCTGCAGGAGTGACATGTAAATTGGTGATGAGGGGTAATGTCTCTGTTTTGTTCCTTGAAATAAACAAGACACTCCTGATAATGCAAGTGAGCACAGCTTGGTCTGCAATGTTTATGTACTACACAGAAGCTGGAAAGATAACCTGGCACCCCTATGGTCTTATAAATGCAAAAGTTGACACGATCAAAAACCACTACGCAATTCATCAACTGGCCATAGCACAGTTCGTAGAGCACCTGCCTGCTGTGCAAGGGGTCCCAGGTTCAATTCCTGGCAGGGGGGTAGGAATTTTTCTCTGGCCGAAATTATTCCTCATCCTTCCCTGAGTCTGGAAATATGAATGTGTGTGTGTGAGTTCAATGTATAAAACCCCAAAGACTGAAAAACCCACTGTTGAACGAGTAACACCATTGTCCATAGGCAAGTCTGCCGATATGACCTCTGCAGTTAAAGGCAGGATATAAATGGAATACTTAAAAAAAAACCTCATATGTCTGGCAACCTGAACAGATGTGACAGGTGAGGTCATCTGTTTTCAAAAATGCTGTATAATAAAGTTCTAAACGGAAAAATGCGAAAGCATTGGTGCTGTTATTTGAGCACTGCAATTTGACTCTTAACCATTGCACCTGCCCAATAGCTTTTTGTTTCTTTACAGACATTTAAAAATTGTTGCAAAAGACACTAAAAAACACTCAGGATACTGCATATAAAGAACAAAATATAAATACTAAAAAATGACTACATAAAAGTGAAGTTGACCAGTAAAATATTTATTTAACCACAAATACCATAGTTTGTAAAGAATAACCAACACAGATAAAATATTAAGAAAAAGGAAACCCAAAACTAACATACAAGAGGGAGAAGCTATTATAATTAAGTTATTTGAGTGTTATTATCCTATGATCATTGACAGAGGCGAGATAAATAATATATGAACTCATTCATTTGTTATTTTGTGAGGTGGTGAAAACCTAAGTAATGAATTTTTTTTTATTTGAATTGTTCTATTTATATCCCGCCTTTAACTATGATGGTCATATCAGCGGCTTCCCCTGTGGAACATATTGCCTAATGGCAATGGTGTTGCTTGTTTAACAGTGGGTTTTGAGTCTTTAGGGATTTTATATGTTAAATTCACATTCTCATTCATACCTCCAGACTCTAGGGAAGATTGAGGATAATCTTGACTAGAGAAAATTTCCCATCCCCCAGCTGGGATTCAAACCTGGGACTCCTAGCACAGTGAGCAGGTTCTCTATTGACTGAGCTATACGGCCAGCCTAAGGATTCTTGTTTTGAGCTACTACAAGTATAGATGGTCTTGCAAGCTTTAGTTGGCATTGCATAAAATTAAATAATTAATTGTATGAAATGAAGTGTAATTCAGATTCTAAGTTAGACATTAACTTTCTCCTGGTGTTATAGGTGATGTGTGTCAAATTTGGTTGGAATCAGTGACAGTTTAGACACTTTTAAAAAACCTTGCAAGCACACACAGACACTGACCTTTATAGATAGTATTAATGCATCCTTTTTGCCTCCTCAGCACTATAAATTTACATCAAATTAGGTTGTCTCCTGGCTTCAGTTCCAAAATTTATGGCAACCCTGTTTCTCAACATTTCTTTTTTTTTTTAATGAATGCACTTTCTGTGTTATTAGAATACTTATCTGGCAAGTCTGGAAATGAAGCATATAAGGTACCTACTACAGCTGATAATTAGGTAGTGTAAGGACATTTTATTGCTATAATGTATTATATATGAGTTTCACGCAAAACAATAATCATGCTGATAAAATGGTGTTGTGCTGTGAAATGCTTCTTGACTATAATTTTCACCCCACATAATTTGCAGAATAAGATAACCCCACAAGCAGATACTAAATATTTTGTCACCAAATTTCCAAATGTAATACCACAATTTTTCACTGGCTGGACCCTTCACTACAGGCATGTTAAATATACACTAAAACTGAAAATAAAATGATGGTCATTAGAGGCTTTGAAGCAAGACAGTTGAGTTTGAAAAAGGATAAGAACATTTAGCAAGAACACCCTGCAGCCTGCTTTTATGTGTATTTTCTCACAAGGGAAGAAGTTACCTGCAACTTGAGACTATATAGCCTATTATTGTCCATGTTACAAGAAAAAAGAAGTATTTTTAAGAGAAATATGTGTGTATGTGGTATACATTTTTAAAATATGCTGAAAAGTAATCTAAATACAGCTTATCCTGGTAATTATAAAATTAGTTTTATGAAAAATATCCAAAATAGGACATTGGGATTTGCCATAAATGTGCCATCTAACATTAGTAATTGTAGTGAATCTCCCCTATTAGAGGGTGCCTTGTCACCCAGCCACCTGCATCCTCCAGCTGCTGCCAAGACCAGGAGTGCAGGTTGGAGGTGGCGGGGGTCAGCTTTCTAACTCCCCCAATTGTAAGACAACTACTTCATCTTTTAAAGACATTACCTTTCTATTAGGATAGCTACTCAATTGGCATCATGTGGCGGCTCAGTGCATGTCAGATCAGATCTCCCAGCAGGGAAAGATTGCCATGTAGGTAGGGGATCAAACCGAGGTCTCCAACACCAGGGGCAGGAATCCTACCAATTCACTATAGGGCAATCTCATATAACATTAGCTACTAGAACATTCGAAAAGTAAAGTAACATCACAAAAATTTATTTAGGTTACTATTGACATTACAAACTTTGATTATATTGTCCTGCTAGGTCAACAATACCTTGCCAAATCCTTGTAAAATGGCACACTCCATCTGCAGTATCATTTCTGTATATCTCTCTCACTGATCAATTTATAGCTCCCTGGATGTCAACTCTTGATTGAAATTGAGTGCCTCGTAGAGTTTCCTTTCTTCTCTGAGGATAAGTCACAGTCACAAGGGCTCGTATCTAGTGAATTTGGTGGATGTTCGAGTACTTCACAATTCCACCTTCTACACATATTTGTCACTGTTTCTGCTACATGACAATGAGCATTACCATGTAACACAATGGAACTCCCTGTCGCTTGAGGAACCCGAAACAGTAGTGAAATTTTGAAGAGTGTCTTTACCCATATGTTGGCCTTGAAATTCCTTTCTTTTTCCATGACATCATAAATTTGATTGTGACAACACTTTAAAAATTATAAAAGTATTGAAAAATTCAAAGTAATAACAAACAATACCTTCAAAATGGCTGATACCAAAATAAAAGTTTTTGAAATTGTAAACTTTGTGTTTCAAAGGGATCTACATTTTTAATTCTCTTGCAAGTTTTTGTCTGTTCTTAATCTCTTTTGGTTATAGTAAAGAAAATGAGCTCTTCCCAAAAAACTTCAAGATATACATTTTGTTTACCATGTAAGTAGCTTAAGTATATGGCATCTTAAAATTGTTAGGCCCTGTTATTGACAAAAATAACAAATAATGAAAAATTGTCCTTGTAAAGGGTATACGCAAATAGGCAGTTTTTTGAGATTTTTTATTTAGGGGGAGGGGAGGCTAAAACATGATTTACTGGTGAAATCTGCGTATTGTATGTATCTGTATGAAATACAACACTTCCTCTGCTTACTAAGTACTAAGTGAAAAAGTGAAATAGTACGACTTCTCATTCCATAAAAGTGTAGGAATTTGAAAATTCAAACCAATACACAAGAAGATGCACACATACAGCATACACATGTATGTATAAAGACCCACACATACAGATAGATATGCAAACTAGCCTTTAAAGAATTTTTATTCTTTTTTTATCGCAAAGTCGCATTGTCGGTTAAATTTCAGCATCATAGGTGGAATGCAACATTTCCTGTACTTGGTAGAAGAAATGAATAACAAGAACCTTATATGAATTTGCATTTGGAAAAGTATATGAATTTAAAAGTTCTAATAACAATCAAAGTCTAGGAAAGTGGTACAAAATGATTTATGATATATTGTATGTTACAACATGATCTACATTTTTTGTGGAGTAAGAGTTTGTCTATCCCTTACAGTTTACCAGTTATGCAAAAGTCAATCAATGAACAGGAATTCTGAAGACATTACCAAAAAGCTCAATTGTCTTGAAAATATCTTAAACCTTAGTATTTTAATTAAAATCTTTACCCATTTTTAGAAAGATACATTGACATTTTTTTAATGTTTTCTTGTAAAGGATGATTTGGAGTGGGATATTTTCTTGAAAATCTTTGTGTCATATCTTTAGCATATGCTGAACTTAAATATGTATCAAGAATTTTAGTTTTAGAATAATGATGTTCATGGTCACTTGGACCTTGTTCTGAGATACTTTTTTCTCTCTTTTTGTGTTTATTTAGGGGGCTGAAATTGTATCACATTTTTTTGGATGCAGTACAATAGCTCCCATACCTAATATACCTAAGTAGAGGCATTCTTTTTTCGCATACATTTTTTTTTTTTAATTTTTCGAAATGTGTTCTAATTTTCCTGTTTTTCTCTCTCTATGGCTTGTATTATCGCTTTAATTTGACGTTTTTTTTTTAATTCGTGGTAAATAAAACTGGGGAAATGTCTTCCCGCATTTTGTTTGTTTGTTTTCATTTTTTCGCACTATATTGCTTAGATTTTATATATACATATATCTTGCTATATTTATTTTTTGGTAGTTGTATATTTTTTTATTAAATGTATTTAATATACATTTTCACGTGTTACAATTTAGAATGGAATATTTTGTATGATCATATTTTGAGTAATATCACTAATGAATTATGTTTATTGGAGACTCAAGAAACCACACGATATAATATTGTAACAACACTGGCACTACTTACAGTCCAACTGCCTTGTAGACAGTAATTTTGAAATGTAGGCGCTTCTCTGTTAACATTGTACCAAGAAGCTCCCCACTCCAAGGCGCGATTGCGCGTTCAAGGACAAAGAAGACATTCTCCTGATTTAATGACAATAAATTAAGGAGTCATATTTAAAGGAACAATGAAAAGCCTAGATGCAAAGCGTTTAGTTTTCCAAGAATTCCCTACCCTTTTCCACTTCCCAACCCAGGGTCATATCTTCACGCTCTGTATGGTCAAGTAAAAATGGGTCAGTGCCAAGAATGCTAATCTATCCTTGACTATCCAGACCATCACTTCACTAATTACAGAATGGTCCTCATCCAAGAATGTTAAACCGTCCTTAATCATCAGCCATTACTTCACTATTTTTGTAATTGAGAGTTTTTCTTCATTCGTTCTCTTTTTTTTTTAATTTATTTATTTAACAATGCACAGGAATGAACTTAATAGAAAGTGAACTATTTTTTATTTTAAAAATTGCTGAAATTTCGCATTTTACGCAAAATAATGCAATTTCGCTAAAATTCGCTAAAATATTAATATTGATTTATTGATCAACGTCACGTCACATAATTCGGAAAGATAATGGGAAATCGCTTTAGTATAATGTTTATCACTTTTATCGTTTAATGCGAAAAAAGAGTGCCCCTAAATGTGAGTAAGCAGTGAAAAAGTAAAAGGTAAATAAAACAGAACCGTCTATATTCTTGCATTTCTGATCTCATTTTACAGCGTTAGTAGGATGCTCATTTTTTGCCAGTAAATAATACTATGTGTTAAAATGGACCGTATTTTAGAACAATATATGTAGATTAACTTTAAACCAGAGCTCCACGGTAAGAGGTGAGATTATACGGTATATCTCCTGCAACATTCTAGTTACTTGGTAGCATGCAGCATCAAGTGAACACCTCTTCACCTTTATGTTCTCATAGACGTCCTACACCAAACACCACAAACCAAACACCACTCACATGACTTTCTCTGCTCACTCTTGTACAAACTATCCTTACAAACGGTTTATTCTTCTACTTCATGCTAAAATTCTTTAAAGTGATTCATTTCTAAAAGTGATTTTATTACGTACTTTCTTGTAGGTGCAATGAAAACAACGAATCTTTAAAAAGCTCATCGCTATGTGATGGCTTTCAAACTCCATTCTCTTTGTATAACCAGGAGAAAAACAACGAAAGATTTTCCATTTGAGAAAACATAGGTGTTGGAAAATTAAACCAATGTATTTGAAATGTATTTGACATAAATGACAATGTTCTTTAGCAAGATCTATATTTCTTGTAGATGTTTCCATCTCTTGCGGATTACTAATCATCCAGAATAAAGAGTCCATTGTATAAAATTCAACGTATGAATATATCTTAAACATGTATTTTAATCAGAATCCTTAGAGCCATTTTTTAGAATATCAATAATTTCAAAAAATGTTCCATGTAAAGTATAGTTAGGTGGGGGGATTTTCTCGATAATCTTGGAGTAGCAACATTCGAAGATGCTGAACATCAACGCCGGCTTGGTTTTTAACCGGCTTTTCTATTTTGAATTACGCTGTCTAAGGAAAGAGGCAACAAGGCTGCGGGAGATAATGCTCGGACATTGGCACACCGACACACAACATTGACCTGTTACTAAAATGCCATTTTATTTCTTAATTTCTTTATAATTATATTTTTCCCCCTACTGTGAGAGTCTCAAAACCTGCATTTTCCGTAAAATCTCGCAATCGAATTTTTGGATGGAATGCAGCACTTCCTGTATTTATTTGTAAACACTTGGTTGAAAATGTGAAAGGGGAAAAAAGACATAACGAATCCTAGTATAAGAATTTAAAATTCAATAAACAAGACACATTTAGGATATTTCTATGAAACGATTTGAATTGGTATTATCATTAAAGAAATTTCAGAGATAATAAAAATTGTTCTATGTAATGGGCAGTTTGGACAGTCTTGAAAATCTTCGTCACAACCTCTTGGAAGACGCTGAACATGAATACCAAGTTTGGTATTATACCAAATTTTCGTTTTTGAGTAATGATGTTAATGGAAACTCCGAAAGTCTCTGAAATACTTTAGAATCAGGTGGGGTTTAAGGACCCGTCGACAGCGGTCATTTGGGCCCTGAAATACTTCAGATTACATTGCGTTCAGCGAGTTACAAGTAGCCGTGGAGGCCGGCGAACATTGAACATTTCAATTGAAATGTACAACCATGTCAATAAATATACAGAATAGCATATAAAACACCTTTGCAGGCACAAAAAACAAAACAATTTAAAAAAAGGAAAGAAAAATAAAGGAAAAAAGAAAAAAGAACAGGTTAATGGAGAAACACAATCAAAACTTCCCTGTAATTATAAGACTTACATAATGTATATTTACAGGTTTAAATTGAACTTCGTTTTAAAATGTCACTAGGCTTTTCCTGCCATGTCCTACTGTTTAGTTATAATATAATTATATATAGTATAATTTATGGTTTAGGGTTCTCAAAACGCGATCTTCCAGTGAAATCTTGTCATCAAAATTTTGGATGGAAAGCTATGCTTCCCATTATAGATAAGCACTAGATGAGTAAAATGTAAATAAAACGGAATTGTCTACTTCCTCTGCATTCCTGATTTCCTCTTAACGTGTTGACGATAGTCTTGTTTCTGAGAGGAAGTAATACGGCTGTTGCAAGGTATTTCAGTATCTACCAGTGACAGGGATTTACGTTACACCTCCTACTTTCTTCTGATTCCCTGTTAGCTCTGGCAGCATCGGGTACCTCTTGTTACTCTCTGCTACTTCTACCCAAAAGAGATTTCACCGGAAATATGTTTCGAGGCTTCCTGAATCCTAAAAAAAAGAAGCATTTTAGAAAAATATGTGTGTGCGTGCGTGTGTTTGTCGGAGTCTGAGTCTGAAAATCCCCCACACCAGACTATCCTTTCCATGAAATTTGTATATGTTAACCGTCCGTACAAAGAGAACGGAATCTCAAAGCTATTTGACTATCGCACATTCACCTTGCACCTACAAGGGAATAAGCAATAAGATAATTTCTGTAAATGTTTATCTCAAGCAACACGAATAAGATATAAGAATAAGAGTTTGTAATAATGGAAGAGAAAATGCCATGTGAGTGCAACAGATTTTTACCTTTTACATTTTCTACTGCTTGCTCACATTTAGGGGCACTCTTTTTCGCATTTCGCATTTATGAAAGCGATAAACATACTAACGCGATTTTCCAATCTTTCCGAATTATTGTGATGTTGATCAATAAATCAATATTAATAGTTTAGGGAATTTTAGCGATGACACTTCTTGTTTCCTTGTACAAGTTTGCAAGAATACTTTGTACAAAAGTGGGCCAAGAAAGTCGTGTGAGTGTTTCTGTTGAATTCTAAGGACACGGAGGATGTAGCGGAAAACGATGAGGAGGTTGTTGATGCTGCGAGCTATTAGGGAATCAGAAGGTAGTAGGAGGTGTAACGTAATTTCAGTCTCTCGCCTGAATCTCCTGGTACAAACTAAAAACATGTTTGAAGAAAGGCTTCATTTCAACACATCAGTATAACTTCCTCTCAGAAAAATAACAATACCATCAAAGGCGTAAAAGAAAGTCAGGAATGCAGAGAATGTAGACAATTATTTTTACTTTCTCTACTGCGTATTGTAAGCAGGTGAAATATTGTATTCAACCCAAAAGTTCTAAATCGAGATTTCACCGGAAAATGTGTTTTGAGGCCCCCTGAATAAAAAATATCTGATGTGCTTCACTCACATGACTTTCTATACTCTTGTACTAACCGTTCTTACAAACTCTTATTTCTGTATCTTGTTCGTATTAGTTGAGATAAACATTTACAAAAATTTATTGCTTATTTCTTTGTAAGTACAAGGGGAATATGGGAATACAGTAGACTTTGAGCGATAGTCAAATCTTTTAAAGCTTTCAAATTCCGTTCTCTCTGCACGGCTAAGATATATAAAAAATCATTAACGATCTTCCATTTGAAGAAAGTTTAAGTATTCCAAAGCTCACACAAATAACAAGGAATATCTCTGAAATGTTTCACTCTACAACAACAACAACAACAACAACAAAATGTTTTGACATAGATTGTGTGTTTTAGCAAGATCTACATTTTTATAGCAAGATTTGACCTGTATCTTACGGTTTACCAGTTATACAAAAGTCATCCAGAGTAAACAGGACTATTTAGGCTATAGCCACAAAATTCAGAATGTGCATTTCATTTGTCATAAAAATATCTTAAAAAATGACATTTTAATCAAAATCGTTAGAATCATGTTCGAGAAAATAAAAATTTTCGAATAATTTGCAACGTTGCAGGTGCTTTAAATCTCTGGGTTTATAGTTAACTACTATTAGAGTTAATTATTTCTCGATATTTTCATTTATTCTATATAGCTGATGCAAACTATTTCTATGAAAGCTTCATGTTAATCTAAATCAGGAGTGAACAGTTAACAGCAGTGATCCATCATCGAACCTCCATTGTAGGCATAATTATATCTTACTCCTCAATTAGGTGGTAGTGGTGGCTTACAAATTTCAATTGTTTCCCCTTTGTTCTTACATAATGCAATCTGGTCTGTGCGGTTCAGTCATTCTAGTGTATGTGAGTCCTTTTTAAGAACTGATGAAGAAATTTATTTTAAGAAAGTAGTGGAGATCTTGTAGTATAGATATGATATGAAAAGTGTGGATCCATATGGGTAAAAATTAATTTTAAAAATTATAACAATTCATTTAGCAGAACACTGTTGGCTTCAATTCAGTATACATATACCTATTTTGAGACCCTCATTAACTGTATGCTTTAAACAATTTTCTACTAGTAGAATTTTGCACAAATGTTAGTTTTGGTTTGTGCATTTTTGTGGCATTGTTTTATTTTCTAGTTTAAACCTTGGAATTACAGAAGTTGTAAGAAGTGGTGTCAACTGGGAAGTTTAGTAACCAATGATATATGCTGCCTCATGCACAGCCGGAAAAGATTTCATCACATTCAGGCACCTTTGTGGGAGGATCTACCAGGAGGTTTAGAACTTGGTGAGGGAGGCGTGAGATGTGACGTTTCTATTTTGGGGAAGTGGATATCTGAACCACAAAAACAATAAACAGAGAACAAAAAAGAAACGTACGCGCAGAGAATGCAAGATTTTTAAACCCAGATGCACCGGGTGTGTTTGTTATTGTTTTTTATGTAGTAGCGCGTTTAAATGGCAGCAGCAATGCGTTGGTTACTAACGAACACGTGTGGCCAATGCGCAGGCACTACGGGAGACCTGACCCCACGTGGTCGTTCCTCTTTCTGTGAAATAAACACAAGAAAGGTGTGTCGCAAACGACGTCAATACCAGGAAAGCATCATTACCTAGGAAAATAACGGACATTGAGTTCAGTCCACGTGTATTGCATTGTGGTGATTATGAAGCTGAAGCTAAACTTGCGTTATTTTATGCTATAAGCTATTTGTGAAAATTCGGAAAAACGTGGATTGACTTACTAAATGGTTTTCTATTTTTTATTTTGTTTTATTTTCCCCCTTCTCTCAATCTCTCTCTCTCTCTCTCTCTCTCTCTCTCTCTCTCTCTCTCTCTCTCTCTCTCTCTCTCTCTCTCTCTCATAGAAAACTAGCTAAAATACCCGGCGTTGTTGGTGGTTTGGCGATTTTATCCCTGCAAATTTTAAGACTTCGGTTGCACTTGCCTAATAACCTGGGGTTTCTTTGGAGATACTGAACAATTAGGTGTTACTTAATACACTTAAACAAATATTTAATTAAAATTATTAGTATATTATAAGGAACAAAACATAAAAAAATAAATAAAAACACTGGAAGACACTAAGCAAAAGCACTGTTGAACAACCACAAATACCCCATGAAGAAAAGCAAGTACTGTATTTGTCTCAGGAGTTTAGCTGTGACCTTGTGGTTGACATAAACGAACCTGAGATATCGCGTTGTTGTTTTCCTCTCGCACTGACGTTTTACACCCTGCTTCAAAAGCAACATCCTTTCTGTGCCGGTATAATAAATATTGCGTGAAAGAGCATCTCTAATACATTATATTACCGCATAAAACAAAGCAATTATGTTCATACTTTCAGTAATATAACTAGTGAATTATGTTTATTGGAGACTCAAGAACCACACGATATAATATTGTAGCAACACTGACAGCGCTTACAGTCCAACTGTCTTGTAGACAGTAATTTTGAACTGCTGGTGTTACTCTGTTTACATCGTACCAAGAAGCTCCCCACTCCACGGCGCAATTGCGTGTTCAAGGACAAAGACATTCTCCTGGGTTGATGACAGCAGAGAAAGCCGTGTTAATGTCATACCTTGCATTTCTATTACAATAATGTAGAAAATTGTATGAGTTGTTTGTAGAAGAAGGAAGAGAGAAAGAAGTGTGATTGTGTTTTGTAAAAGAAAAGTGAGCAGAGAAAACGGAGTGAATGCAATACGTTGCATTTCTATTACAATAATGTAGAAAATTGTATGAATTGTTTGTAGATGGGTGAGAAGAGAAATACATGTGAATGTGTTACCTAAAAGGAAAGTGAGTGAAGGAAACCATGTGTAATGTAATACATTGTATTTTTATTTCAATCGTACAGAAAATTGTATTGAAGAGTGGGTAGAGAACATTGAATGCGTTACATAAACGCATAGAGAATGTAATAAGTTGCATTTCTATTTTAACTATATAGAAAATTGTATATGAGTTCTTTGTAGAAGAAGGAAGAGAGAGAGAGAGAGAGAGAGAGAGAGAGAGAGAGAAGTGTGATTGTGTTTTGTAAAAGAAAAGTGAGCGGAGAAAACGGTGTGAATGTAACACGTTGCATTTCTACTTCAATCAAAAAAAAATTATGTGAATTGTATGTTAAAGGTCAAGTAAGTAAGAACATGCGAATGTGTTACGTAGAAGAAAAGTAGAGTAGAGAAAACCATATAAATGTAATACGTTGCATAGTAAAATGGATAGCATAAAAACCTCCATAAAAATATTTATATTTATCAGTTTTCATAGCAGTCGGATGAATGATATAGGAACGCGTCCAGATTTCACCGCAAATGTGTCTTGAGTGAACAAAAAAGGGGGGGAAAAAAAAAGTCCGCGCGCGCCCGTGTGTGTGTGTATATGTATGTGTGTCTGTGTGTGTGTGTGTGTGTGTGTGTGTGTGTGTGTGTGTGTGTGTGTTTGTGTGTCAGTCTGTGGATAGCATAACTCAAAAACGAAAAGTTGGTTAAAAACCAAAGTTGGTATTTAAGTTTAATGTCTTTCAAGGATGCGGCACGAAGATTTTGAAGAAAATTGCTCCACCCTAAACTACCCTTTCCATGGAAAATGTTTCGAAAATTTCGATTTTCTTGAAAATGGCTAACAATTTTGACTAAAATATCACATGTTTGAGATATTTTTGTGGAAAATGGAAAATGAAATTTATATCTTGAATTTTCTGGCTATAGCCCATGTAGTCCTGTTTACTCTGAATGATTTTTTCATAACTGGTAAACCCTACTATACCCAAAAAAAAAAAAAAAAAAAAAAAAAAAAAAGAGAGAGAGAGATTTTGCTAAAACACAATTTATGCAATACATTTTTGTTGTGGAGTGAACCATTTCGGAGATATTCCTTGTTATTTGTGTGAGTTTAGGAGAAATTACACCGTTCTGCATTTCAAAACTTTTTTTATGTTTTGAATCTTGAAGCCGAAATTGTGAACTCCATAATTATGGATATAATACTACATCACATGGCGGAATTAGATAATCAGAAAATGTTAAAATTGTTACGTGTATAAATGTACGAGATCTGGGAATATTAGTTGTGACTAAAATTGTCAAAAGGCACGAAAAGGTACAGACAAGTCATTAGGGGCAAGCTTCAGGTAGTCAGCCTGATAAACAGTAATACCGGTTTTCCTGGAAATCGCTCAGCGCCGGTGTGAGCTGGAAAACAAGGGATGGTCGATTCTTCGAAACCCTGTTGCTAATTAGGAAGTGAAAGGTACAGAGAGCGTCATAACGCACAGGCACTTGCCTGCGAGATCCCGGAGAGAAAGGGTCGTTCAGAGTTGCCCTCCATAACCCGGCGGGTCACTACACTCGTCGCCCATATCTTCAGTCACGGGACTTGTATTCCGGATCCTCAAGTGTGAGGACACATTATAGTTAATATTAACGATTTTCTGTCTTAGTAGAGACACGGTAACGATCAACTGATTTAATAACGATCGGCAAATATCACGCTTTCTTATTTTGGTGAGAATAAAAGTGTTTCAACGAAGTTCTGGTTTTATTCGTAAACATCCACGCATACCCTGAGATTAAAGTCGCATGCCAGAGCAGCCGGAGCAGGAGACCAGAAAGCAGCAGTCGGCATAGGAGAGCATAGGAGCGACGATTCGACATCATATGCCGCACAACGTGGAGCTGATCCCACATCATATGGCGCACAACGTGGAGACGATTCCACATCAATCTGATAGGTGATTCTAAACGGATTTTTTGTTCCGAATTCTAAAATAATCTCCATTTTCTCCCATCACGTCAGGTTTTCAAAATATTCATAAATAACAGAAATGAAAATAAAAATTTGTGAAATGTAATAAAAATTACTTTCAACAAGAATTTTGTATGAAAAACTAGGCCATAATTATAATTTGCTGTTTACCACCAATTAATAACCAATTATTAATAATTATAAGCTCGTTCATAACCTTAACTCAATATTGCACTTCAAATTTTCTCCTCTTTGACCTCGCATATTGTTCAGAAGAGTCCATTTTTAACATCCAACAATAGTCCGCCATCATGTGTACACTCCACTTCCTTGATACCTCATTTCCAAATTTTTACAACCTGGTGAAAACTTTCGCCCTATTCCTCACTAAAATCTACTAAATTGTTAGGGAAATAATTTAGACGGCAATGAACAAAAACGTATTTTGACACTCGTGTTGGAACCAATTTGTTTCAAATTTTGTAGCATCACTTTCACTATGTTAACATAATTTGGTTTTTGTTTTATTTCCAAGGAAATTAAAAACAACATTTCTGAAAGCATTCCAGGCATCCTTCACTTCTTGACTCACAGTATTCTCGAATTCAAATTTGTGGGCCAAGGAATACCTATACCAGCTTTAATTTTTCATTGGATAATGAAGGAAATGTAACGTAAAGGTGTTTAAGGTACTCATTTTCCTTATCTAGACTTCTCACAAATTGTTTTATTAAACCTAATTTCACATGGAGAGGTGGCAACAATACTTTTGAGGGATCAGAGATTCACTTTTTTTGGCCCAGTGTTAAATTAGTTTTACGTGGCCACTGTTCCCTTTCCCAGTGTAGCGACCTAGCTCTGCTATTCCTTTGAAATAAAGAACAAGGATATTTTGTGAAATCAGCCTGCTGATCAAGTAATAGTCCAATAATCTTGAAATCTCCACAGGCTAGCCTTGATGGTTTTCGTACTGTAGTTTTTGTAACATTTTCGTGTGTCTCCTTTAAAAGAAAAGAGTGGGCTACAGGAATGGAAGGATGAATGTTTCCATTATCAAGCAAAACACCTTTAAGACTTTTTGAGAAGAATCTATGAAGAACCTCTACTCTTTGGAATTATAACTTATGTTATAACATTTGAAGACAATCTTGGCAATACACCAAACTTTCTTCTTCAGCAAAAAAGGGACAAGTACCTTCTCTTTGTGTCTATACCATGTAAAGTATATACCCTCAGCCAGTACTTCCTTTTCTTTTAACCTAGAGGCTAAAAGTCCTGCTGATTATTTACGCAAATTTAAACCCCTCACTAAATCATTAAGCTCACTGATCAAAAGATCTATGCTCATCAGAATTGTCTGGTTCATAAGTTCCACTGGAGATTCAGTTTTAGTGCTACTGGATGCAGATGGCAATGTATCTGATACTGTAGATAAACATATCCAAGAATAAACATTGCGTGTCTTATCGCTATGACAAATTTTTGTACATCCCCTAGGGCCGATATAGTTAGTAGATTTTAATAACTATAAAAATATAATAGTTATATTATTTCACATTTGAAGTAGTAAAGTTGAAATTATAAGCTGTTGAGCCTTTCTAACAAACGATAAGCACGCGATAATATTACCACAGTGCGTACATTACGAAAAAATATTAAAAACATAAAATTTTGAATTGCAAAAGATTCTGCTACGTGAAAATAGATTTCAGTTTTACAGTCAGTGTGAAAATGTGATTCAAAAACGCCCAAAAAACGAAATCCATGCAGAACGGTGTCATATTTCCATCAAATGGAACATCGTTATTCAATTTTTATATGTTAATCGTGCAAAGAGAACCGAATTTGAAAGCTTTAAAAGATTTGACTGTCGCTTAAAGTCTACTGTATTCCCATATTTTCCTTGTACTTACTAGAAGATAAACAATAAGATATAGAAGAAGATATAGGAGTAAGAGTTTGTAAGAATGTTAGTACAGAAGTAGAGAAAGTCATGTGAGTGCAACACATCAGATTTTTATATATTCTATAGACAGGGAAAGAAGACTACAGTATTTTAATTAAATCTCAAGATTACTACGAAATGTATTGCAACGTTCTTTTATTTTTAGATAGCATATTTCGCAACTGGATTTTTTAGCTATCAGGTTCCAAGTTTTCAAACACACTGAAAGAAAATTTGGAACAAGTGCAACAAAGAAAGAAAGAAACATGCCTGAAATAGGACACCACGCCCTCCGCTCAGGGTTATTCAAGTCACCCATTTTCACTTCAGTATAAAATATTTACATCAAAACGTTCCTAGCTAATATAATAAGTTAAAACGACACCTGAATTGCAATTTTTTTACATTACTACTTTTGCCCAATTTTGAGCGATCATCCCCTGAAGTTGTGTAACATACTGCAGAACTCAAGTATGATTCACCTGCAAGCCCGCAGGAGCGCAACGTTTTATTTACTTTGCTGTCACTGCTTTTGCCATTTAAGGTCCGACACCATTTGCAAAGCAGGTACGCATGACATATGGCAATGTGTTGGTGACAAGTGCTTACTAAATGACTTTCTTCCCAAAAAAGGCAAGTTGAGGCGCCAATGGACTGTGGAATATTTTTTCCCATAACATTATTTACTCTGCTGCTGTGTAGAGAAATGCTGAAGCTGAAATATTCCACTTCTCTGGTAGAGGTCACGTCAGAACCTTGCCTGGAATGTGCTAACTTCACCACAATTCCTCGTGACGCAAATCAAGGTCGGTCAACAGCCGTGCGTCGGTTGGTCGGTCGCAGTCATCAACCGTGCGATATGAGTGACTCATAAACCAGACCATTTTCTTTTCTTGTTTTATGATCCATTGTGTGCCTTCAGCTGTGGTGGTTTAGAGACCACGCTACAGTTCGTTTCTTACACACTTGAAAAACAGAAGCCGAAGTCTAAAGCAGCTATTACTTTTACTGCATGTTTCTCCACGCAGTAATGCACTCTCAAACATATTTTTATTATCAAGTCGCACTTTACCATATTAGTCTTTATCTTAATGCTGTATAATATATGAGCCAAGCGTCACCCACAGAGAATTAAATTACTTTTAAAAATCAAATTAAACACAAACTAATAAATCACTCTAGTTATTTGCTCCAAATGAAAGTTGATTAACTTTCAGCCAGGAATCCTTTATGATGAAATTTGAAATTATTTTATTACAACTTCATACAGAAGTATAAATGCGTGTGTGTGTAGGTGTGTGTGTGTGTGTGTGTGTGTGTGTGTGTGTGTGTGTGTGTGTGTGTGTGAATTTAATGTTTGAAAGAAGACGCAACGTAAACAAACCTACAGTACATAGCAAAGGGAGTGAACATTTTTGCGGATGAGCAATTGTTCCGAAAGGGGCCTTAGTAAAAGTGAAAAATTCTTCCGATTGAAGAAGATTTCATAGGATATTCCCAGAAAAGTCTACATATACATTTCATTTGTAATGTAAATATCTTAAATACATGGCATTTTAATCAAAATCCTTTGAGTAACTTTTGAGAAAAGCTATATCGAAAATGTGCCATGTAATTAGGGTGTATCACCAGCGTGGGGGAATTTTCTTGTAAACCTTCGTGTCACCTGTTTGCAAGCTACTCAACTATAATAAGTTAGATATTCCTAAAACATTTCGTACTGGGGCTGTGTTCAAACACACACACACACACACACACACACACACACACACACTCACACACACACACGTGCGCGCGCGGTTCCGGTTTTTTTTTTTTTTTTTTTTTTTTTTTTTTTTTTTTTTTTTTTTTTTTTTTTTTTTAAATTCAGAACCTTCGAGTCATGTATTTATTGGTAAAATGTCTATGACGAATTTTTGAGTGGAATATAATACTTCCTCGTACGTACTACAGATAGGTGTAGTATCTGAAAAAATAAACAATTTGAAAATAGAAAATAAATAGCTTGCATATGCTTAATACCGCAGACAATTTTAAAGGAATCTTTATGATTTAACGAGATCTAGATTTGTTTTGTGTATCTCTCATCCTTTAATTATACAAAATAATTTCTTCAAAACTCACTCAGAATGATGAAGTCTTCACAGAATACTCGCAGAATATACATTTCATTATCATAGAAATGTCTTAAATATATGGAATTTTAAACAAAAACAAAACGGAAAAAGAAAAAAAAAAAAAAACGTAACGTTTTTATCTAAGGATAGTTCATATTGGGGGTATTATTTTTAAAACCTTTGCATTGTTGGAAGATGCTGAACTTACTAGGTATTCAAAAAACTTTTTGTTTTGTTTCCAATTTAAACTAATGTAATTTAAAGAAAAACCTTCTTATGCGTTTATCTTCTCAAAAGAGAAAATATCAAATGCACCATTTCATCCGAATGAAATTGTATTTGCACCTATTCGAAAATAAATTTAATAAATATCTCTAGATATTTTACATTGTTGTATAGATTGTAGAAATGGAAGGCTAGTTAGGTCGTCATACGAAACAGGTGAATTCTGGCGAACTAATGGACACAAGTACATTTTCGAAATCACCAAGAAATTTCTCTCCTACGTGTATAACTCACGTTCCATTAGTACCAGTATTTACAAGAGAACATAATACTTCTTGATTTGATCAGAATCATATCCATTGTACCAGTGCGTCTAAGTCAGTGTACCGCGGTTCAACTTTTTAGTCGAAAGCACTGTATACAACAAAAGTGGATCGTGAGACATCGAGAGTTGGATAAATTTTGGTGCATACAATTTATATCCTACTTTGTGTTTGAGTTGCATCTAATTTTTTCATCCAACAGAATGAAAATAATCAGTGTCAATAACGCAAGAATATGGTGGACTGCGCATGCAACATGTAATCAGCCGATAAACTATTGGTGTAGTTTGAGTTCGTGCTGCAGCAAGACTTGTTCGTGGTTCTGCAATCTTTTGCCTGTAATGTAGACTTCAGTACGATATAAGAAGTTGAGAAATGGTAGCAAATTGCAATAGCTTTCCAGATCCTCTAATCTCAATTAATTTTGCAATAGACCCAATATACATCTCGGCCCGTGTCCTGTTCTCTTCTTTGTAACTATGACCCTGTCTACCAACGTCTTTCACTCATACTACAGCTGTTCTTCCTACCAAATCATGGAAATATATCCAGTTTGCGTCCGTCATGCCTGTTTCTTACGTATACTACGTGAATTGTAATTTGTTTCTGGGCCAAAATGCACCATGGCGTGACAGACTGTTTCTTTTATGTGCAATTCCACTAGATACGAAAAGTTTGGTAAAAAGAGTTGGACCATGGTGCGCGCCAGTTTTAGAGATTACCTCTTGAAAACGAATATACTTACCACAAGGGCGTCCTTTTATACAACTCATAAGTTTAACTGGTCACACTGGCAAGGACTTGCCCATGTGTACGATGAAGCATTTCGATATGGGATTCATGAATATGAGTAGCTGGAATCTGCAGAAGTGGTGCAGCTGTGGTGCTTCCCCAGCGATTGATGCCATAGTGCGGTAACTTAGGTAAATAGGTTAAGGCTCCCAATCAAAGTTAACGAGCTCAACAGCCCCTCAGGCTGTTTACCGCAGCAGGTCGCCCCTCCCAGCTTACCCTCCCAAGCAATTTTTTGTATGGAATTTAACAGCCAAGGGATGTCTTTGGGCTCGCCATCCCCCCAAGTTTTAAGATGAAGAATGTTGCCCTCTTGACACATCCCAACTGCACCATATGGGCTACAGATGCTGTGAGGTGATCCACGCATCCCCATGAACAGGGATGCCAAATACAGAACCGTCCTAACCTCTTATGTATATTTCTTGTTGTTGTTCTTCTTCTTCTTATCCATCTCATGTATAGTAACTATGAATGCGAAAATATATTTTTACAAAGTTAATCATCACTTTCTCTGCCACGGCACATAGCAGAAAGACAAAATATTGCATTCTACGCAAGAATTTGATATCGAAATTTCACTGGATATATATGTCCCCTGGATTGCCCCCTCCAAATAATTTTTAGAGAAAAGATCAGTGAGTGTGTGTGTGTGTGCGCGCGTGTGTCTCCTGTGCCTGAGAACAGCATTGCTCAAAAACTAAAAGTGGGCTAAATATCAAAATTCACGTCTTCTAAGGATGCGACACGAAGATTTTCAAGAAAATCCCCAAACCTAACAACATTTACCAAATCTAAAGTAACTTTAATTGAATAAAATTATCTACTACTGTAAGTTTCTTATCAAGATACCAACAGCACAAAAATTTTAAAGGGATAAATGGCTGCTTATTGATTACTGCAATAACAGAATCAAAATCAGATAACACTTTTAGTTTTATATACACAGCCGAAAATAGTGTAAGAACATTTTTTTCTAGGAAAAATGCACATAAAACTGCGTACAATATTATATTTGTTTTAATATGTTGGGTTACATTGTTGAAATCTGCGGGCTGATTTCACTTCCTCTTTGTGCTTACTAAAAACAGGAAAAATATGCAATTTCAAAATCCAAACCATGCTTGTTATTACTATGGGAAAGACTATTGTTACACTTCTTAGGATATAGAATTCATTGTGCTTGACAAAAGTGTTCACATTTCGTAATATTTGGTACTCTTCATATTTTATAAAATTCTTCATATTTTATAAAGTTTGTCGTGCTTTTCATACACATTTCGTCAGCTACGAACCGAGCTTTGCAAATGTACTTAGGCAAGTTTAAAAAAAAACTTTCTATTAAGTCAGATACAGAACATTCTTCAACATTTTGTTCTGTCATTTCTGTTCACTTGTCATTGTAATTAATTATGCTAAGTGAAATATTCTTAAACATCTACACTATATGTAAGAATCTAAATATACTGCAGACGGTCTACATCTTTGTTTTCCTGCATAGTTTGTACAAGAGTTGGAAATAAACTCATTTACCTCAGAAAGGCTGTCCTTATTAACAACTCGAAAAAAAATAGCACTTTAATTTTACGACTTAAATCTTTCAAATCTACTGACAGTGGCCAAATTTAAATGGCCAAAATTTAAGGTTTACCTAACTCATGGAAGAAACAAAAAGCATGTTTTTCATTCTTTTTCATGAAACTGGTCAGCGTTTTCTGCACTGAGGCAATATTTTCATTTTGTCCATGAATGCGACCAATTCGCATTTATATCGTATTTTAGTATGTCTTTTGCATTTTGAGTAAATTGCGAATGTTATCGCATTTTCAAAACATTAAACTGTAGTCGTGAAGTATAAAAATACAAGCCTTTATGAGCATTTCGATCTATATCGTTTTTGGAAAAAACCACCACCATCATTTGTACTCTCAACATTTATTCGCACAGCAGCAAAGAGAATACTACTAGTCAGCTATCAGCCACCATTAAATTCTTCCTGCTCTAGTTAAATGCTTTGCAGGACGTATATATTTGTACAATGAGGGAACTTAAACGATTAGGTGAAGAAAGGAAGAATAACTAGAGACAATTTAAATGTGGACTGAAGAAGAAAATTACCTATAAAATGAGTAAAAACAACAATCAATAAACATAGCTGGCAAAGAGTGTCGAAGGAAAAGTAGTGGTTAAGGTGAAAAATAAAAGAAAAAACTGGGCTGGAAAGAAACTGCTAAGAGATGCAGTGGAAGGAACAATGGAGCGGAAAAAGATATCGCACAATAGACAGTATTATGAAAAATGATTTATACAGAGAGGAATTTCGAAAATTTGTTGAAAAGCCGAAACATTCCGCTAGAAGTCGTAGAATCTCTCGAAGAAGGGAAAGTAAAAAAGAGGAGAGATTTGCCTGAACGACTTGCCTTGGATAAAAGGCAAGATTGATTAAGACTATTAATCTCAACATTCGTAAAACCGCGTGTGTTTGTTAGAATGAATGCTTGTTATATCACATTTTGCGGGCCTAGATTTTCCACTGTCATAACATTTAATAGAAATACCACGCGCGCGCAACAGGGGGTGCTCTTATTTTTTCTGTCAGCTCGGCTTCACACCCCTGACGTATAAACACTGAACTGACGACCAGAGACACGTGTGGCACACGCTTGGGCCCAGCATGTGTGTTTCAGAGGTCGTGTGCCCCTTCACTCTCTCTCTACCCCTCCCTCTCACACACACACGCAAATGATTTAGCCTTTGCAGCCCTTCTGGTCTGCCCAAAACTGCAACGATGCGCATCATCAACTGTGTATCTGGCCAGCCTCTGTTCACTGGACCACACAAACAGATACTCACTCACCACTTTCCAACGCTTCTGGCGTATATTATCTTATGCTTCGGCGTTCAAGTTGTTTGTTTGGAAATCTTAATACGTAGGTGCAATACAGGTTTTTTTTTTAAAGTAAGAAATAATGCAAATAACACAAAATTAACTCAATTTCTTTTTTAAAAAAGCACGTCCAATTCATATTTTGCAAGAAAACTTTTACGAAAAGTAAAATTGTTGGACATTATTGTAAGGTACGGCATCATCGACGTATTATATCATCATTACATGTTACTTTTGCATCTGAAAGGTTCTTAGTTAGTTGCAGGGACAGTTTTCTTAACAATTGTAATTTATTTTTGTAACTATTATGCAGATTATTCATAAATGTATACTAATATTTTCCGGCAATTGCGGTAATATTCGCTGAGTTCAAAACTACGGTATTTATGTTTCGTAGATTAATAATACAATTAGCTATTTGAAAAAAGGAAATAATTCTGCACAAGTTGTGATACCATATATTCTACTCACATGCTTTACTGCTTACACTATGGAAAAATCTAAACAATGAATATTCCGGAAATGGTTAATACAACAAAAGAGGCTAATTCATATAAATCACATATTATTTAGCTTTTCTCTTTAGTATGTTTTGCCTCTTCTTAATGTTGTAAAATGATATAACTTTCAGCAAAAATGAAAGCGATTTCACGGTCCCTTTTCAAAAGGTTCAAAATATAAATTTTATTTGACATTATAATAGCTGAAAATTTCACATTTTAATCGAAACCGTTATGGCCAGTTTTTATAAAATGAAAAACAACAAAAAATGTTTCACGTCAATAGTTTGGGTTAGGGAACCTCCTGAAAATCTTCTTGCACGTAACTGAAGAATGAAGTTGTTTTTTACTTTCTCTACTGGTAAGTAGGGAAGCATTGTATTCCACCCAAAAATTCTATGTCGAGATTTCACCGGAAATATGTTTTGAGATCCCCTGAATAAAAAAAAAAAAAAAAAAAAAAAAAAAAAGCCTTTTTAGAGAAAGTTCCGTGTGTCTGTGTGTCAGTCTGTGGACAGCTAAACTCAAAAACGAAAAGTCGGTTGGTATTTAAGTTTGATGTCTTTCAAGGATGCGACACGAAGATTTTGAAGAAAATACACCATTAGAGATAGACCAAATCATATATACAAAAAATGTAGGTCTTGCTAAAATACACAATTTATGTCTCAATAAATTTTCTTGTAGGGTGAACCATTTCGGAGATATTCCTTATTATGTGTGTCAGTTTCGGAAAACTTAAAATTTTCTCCGAAATGGAACATCATTGTTCATTTTTTATATGTTAAGTGTGCAAAGAGAACGGAATCTCAAAGCTTTAAAAGTTTTGACAATCGCTATTCTAACATTTCCCCTGCACCTACAAGGAAATAAGCAATTTGTACAAATGTTTATCTTAACTAACACGAAGAAGATATTAGAATAAGGGTTTGTAAGAATGGTTAGTACAAGAGTAGAGAAAGTCATATGAGTGCAACGCATAAGATTTTTTCAGTTTTGGTCGTGCTTACAGGCAGGCGGACGGATATGCATTGACTAACAAACCAACAAGGGTCTTTTATGTATTTTTTTTTTCCTTTGAAGAACTAGAAATGTAGGTTTGAATTGAACTGTCAATATCAACAATTTTAAGCAAATTCCTGTTCTTTAGATATCAAGTATTATAGAGGGTATCTATTTTACATGACAGTTTCATTTCTAAGCGTTATGTAGAATAATCAATGTTTATGATACATATTTAATTGCTGTTCGATACGCAACGTATAGCTAGATTCACATTAAAAATCCATTGTCATGTGCAGAATTTAAACCACGGATCTTCGGCTTTCCGAACTGTTGCTCTGACCAACGGAGCCACAATAGCAACATGTCGGTAAGACTAAATTCTCCAACTAACTAAGTTTTTTTCTAGTTTACAGGGAAATGTGTTAGTTGCGCAATTTAATGATACTCTAGCATATTGCCATAACTCATTTGGTTAGAGTAATGCCACGGAAAATTAATGATCTGTGGTTCAAATCCCGGCCACGAGAGGTAGTGTGTAATGCCTTCTTTTGCTAGATTACACACTGCAGGCGGTGACACTGATGATACATGCAATGAAGATGGAGCACCGGTGGAATGAGATGGCGAGGGAAACTGGAGAACCCGGAGGAAACCCGCCCCTGCACCGCCTTGTCCACCACAAATCCCACATTTGATCGTCTGGGATCGAACCTGGGCCGCTTTGGTGAGAGGCAAATGGTTTAAGCACTCGATCACGGTGCGGCGCTCCCCGTCACGGGGGTGCATTTTTCAGCCTGATTCTACCTTTATATTTAATAATTATATTTGGTAATAACTGCATTTTTATGTCTGTAGCGCTGTTTAATTAACCATCTACTCACGAGAAAGGTACAGATTGCTGAACACATTGATTGGAAATTTATCGATTCAGCAATTCAGTTTAAAAAGTATAACTTTTTGTTATACATTGTTTATATTTTATTTTGCATTTATTGGGTCTAGTTTCCCCACTTTCGTGGTATTTCAAGGCGCTGAACTATGGTCCCACACATAATACGTATTTTCACACTGAACCTGGGAGACTTACTTAGTTTACCACATTCAGTATCACCTCGAATAACAGGCATGATGATGATGATGATGGTGGTGATGGTGATGATGATGCTAATGATGATAATAATAATAATAATAATAATAATAATAATAATAATAATAATAATAATAATAATAATAATAATAATAATAATAATAATAATAATAATAATAATAATAATAATAATAATAATAATAATAATAATAATAATAATAATAATAATAATAATAATAATAATAATAATAATAATAATAATAATAATAATAATAATAATAATAATAATAATAATAATAATAATAATAATAATAATAATAATAATAATAATAATAATAATCGTTAATGTTATCCCGGGTTCCTTGTGAACAAATTTTACATAGTGAAATGTTTGCTGTTTAGGAACCATTACTTCTGACTAGAATTGTAAAAATACCGTACGCTATCGTAGACTATCATACGTAAGTGTAGACTACGGTAGTTTCTCAATCAAATTGGTCAGTTAAGAACCCATCCGCATTAACTTACGTTACGTGTGTTGCATACCTATCGCATTTTCATAATGTTTTACTGGATTCCTCTAGAAACCAGAAGCTTGAACGTTAAACGTTCTCAAAACTGAGAGAGGATAAGGGCCGCTTAACCTACGGAATATTAGTGTCTTGAAAGCTCCTTTAATTATACTACAGTGCAGATTAAAGATATTGATAGTGATCAAGAGATATGTTATTTTGAATCGAAAGGTATAATTTTTGTTTTGACGAAAATCGTGATCGCAGTTTTTGGTGATCATTGTGTTTTAATTTGACATTCAATCTCTTAATTCGTTGTATTTTGTATTATGTTTCTTTCCATACCACTACTAGCAATAATCCTACATTTACTACATCATTTATGTTTTGGTAGGGCCAAGTTTAGTTGTGACTAATGATTGGTGTCTGGTGTTTATCAGTGTGTGTAAACTGTCTAGAAAAATCGTAAGTTAAAATAGAATTCGTTTTCTGAATCTCTGCGGAAATTTATTTTCTATTATTTTTATCACCGTGGTAGTGCAGATAACATACTTGTCTCTCTCATCTCCTAACTCTCTTACTCCCTAAGCTAATGTCCCTTACACAGCTAAATTATTAATTTTATACAATTTAAAATCACATCAAGGGTTTACTCTGGAGAACTTGAACATAAACACTAAAGATTATGTAGCTATGTAAGCAAGGGAGTGTGCAAAACAATCGATATACAAATCTCGTACTCTCTGAATTATTATTGTTTAAGTACATTATCATTTATATTAACTTCTGAGAGTTTCCAATTTCCTTATAAGCGTGTTGCAAAAACTAGGAACCCCTTGGAAAAGCGGCAACTTCTCCGACAGGACTGTTAAGCGGAAATTATAACTTTCGGGGGAAAGCCGTAAGGGAAACCTGTTCCATGGCTAAAGGAGAGCATTGAGTATTAAAACTGCTTTCTCTGCAATGATACTTCTTAAAAGCGTACATTTTCGGTAATACGAGTTCAATGAACGTATCTACAAGATAACCTTAATCCTGTATTCCATGTATTATTTTGCTATATATGCCGCTATTTCTCTGATTCTTACATCGTTTTTAAATCCCTACCACAGGATGGCAGTGATTCCAATACGGGTCCGTGATTGTTAAGGTCAGACGAAATGAATTTACCCTTTCAATGCCAAACGTTCCGAGTTTGATCTAAGCGACTGTAGTCAAATAAGCCTGAAGTATAGGATGGGGAGGTCCATAAAATAATCCCTTTGATGTATGATGTCGGAGTTGTATTGACTACCCTAAGGTTAAGGATGGGGAGGGCACGTATAAAATAATCAGTGAAACAGCATGTGTGATTGAAGACGGGGTTACAATTGATTCCACTTTTATCACAGTAAAAGTAAATTAATTGAAACTCCCTAGAAAACACTGGACGATCTGCTAACTTAAGGAATGGAAAGCGTCATAGATCCCAAGCCGATGGCGATAGTGAGTTTTTTATACCAGTGTTTAACGCCCTTTCTTACTGCACACAGCTGATGGCGATGGCAGTGATGACAGATAAAATGAAATCATAATTATTGGGAAAGGAAATTTGGAAGGAAACCTAAGTTTAAGGTACCTCCCCGGCATTTCGCATTAATAACGTCTGAGGAAAACAGCGAAAGCCAGTGAGTTCTGGTGGAATTTGAACCACAGACCTCCCGTTCATGTGTCCGTGCCTTAACGACCTCAGCTACCCGTGTCGCGTGGTGATGACGATAATGATGATGTTCATGAAGATAAAGTGGAATAACGTCACTACATATTGATACAGATCTGAGGCATAATATCACCCTTCCTCATCCCACTCATCCCGCTCTTTTAGAGCACCATCTGGTCACGTGGACAATGTTGTCACGTGTTTTGCTTTGGTCGCTCTTGAGGTGACAGGTGCCTTAACCGCATAACTACAAACGATTTATAAACGTTTTTCTAATTAATCGTGTATTTATTACATTAAATATGAGTATAAAGTTGCTTTCAAACTCTGTAGTAATGTAGGGCTAACTCGGTACTACATCATGCGTTGGCCTACAGTCTGATTTTTGAAAGAAGATACATGACAAGCAAGGGGGGGGGGGGTAAACAGTAAGAGGGGAAGGTTCTTGCTATAGAAACGTAAACAAAGGTTCCTACATTAGTCATATTGACAAATATTTTACTCCTCAGGTCAGCTATCGCTAGTTGTGTGCGGGGAAACGAGACTGGAACTTCAGCTGCATAGTGTGTTGTTAGCCTGCTTTGTTAAACCTTTTTTATTAAAAGACGTAGTTATGGAAGTAAAGAGTTGCTGGACGTGGAGGTCAATGTAGAGGTAGAGGTAGACCGAGGGTTTATGACCAAAGAGAAAGATCAGCTTCTAGTCGGGGCGTTATATTCCATAGCAATGCTAGAGAATTTGACTGTTCCCTTATTGAGAACAAACTACCTTTTGATAGTAGAGTAATATAGATTAAATTTGCATGTTTTCACTGCCGTGAGATAAACCCGAACGTTTGTTTATGTCTCGAGTATTGAGGGTTAAATAGGGGTGTGCTACCTGCTTAGTGACAACACTGCAGCTCTGCACATTCTTCGATCAAGTTGCCTGTAGCAGTTTTTCTTGTTTTTTGTTGTTTGTTTAGAGAGATAACGGCTCAGGTCACCGAGCTGTTTAGCGATTTCATTCATTCTCTGATATTACCAGTTTAATTTTGTGCGGCATGTTGCCATGATAACTCGGTTGGTTACAGCTACTAGACAGAAATCGGGAGATCCATGGTTCAAATCCCGATTACATCCCGGTTGCACCTGGTCTGATTGTACCTTTCCCTACACGCGCCTTATGCGAAACAACAATTAGCTACTATTAAAATATATTGCTTTATCGAACCACGGAACAGGAAATAAGTGTTGGTCAAGTATAAACTTTTAGTTCCCGTCCACGGAGACGGTGTTTTAGAACCATACTGTATATATTAGGCCGCATTGATACAAGGATTTAAAGGTACATTGAGTTTAACACTCGTGGTGTTTTAGTTTGCGCGACCCACGCAGCGGTTGTAAGACCATTTGCACAAGGGTTTATATGCGCATGTTTATTCACGTCACTTTACCACACTGTGAGCCAGAGAATTGAGTCATTACTGCCACTGCCCAGTGTAGTTCAGTTATGAGTTGTGACTCAACATTTCAGATGTGATTTCGAATGTGACGAATTAGTTCTCTCTTGTTCTGAGTGAGTGCAACAGTGTCTCAAGTGTAGCAATAAGCATCTAAGTGACAAAAAATGCTGGTAAAATTAGTATACCCAACAGTATACAACATGACTTTTTTATCGCTTCACCCTTTTGTATTTCCTTTACACCTAAAACTTTAATTAGTTAACATGAATTATAAAAATAACTTTTTCTTATAATAGTTTATGCAACAGATACCTACCTATTAAAATAAATAATAGTCTGTAGACAAAGTAATGTGAGCGTATTGGAACAAAATGACAATGTGACAAATCCCACTTCTGATACCGTGTAACAAATGACATTCTCAGTTACTTTTCCCTATCACTTTATAATAATATAATATAATGATGATGATATAATAATAATAATAATAATAATAATAATAATAATAATAATAATAATAATAATAATAATAATAATAATAATAATAATAATAATAATAATAATAATAATAATAACAACAATAACAGTAATAACAGTAATAACAGTAATAATAGTAATAATAATAGTAATAATAGTTATAGTAATAATAGTAATAATAGTAGTAATAATAATAATAATAATAATAATAATAATAATAATAATAATAATAATAATAATAATAATAATAGTAATAATAATAATAATGTGTTTCCACCAAGGTGACACATGTGTTTAACAGCACTCCAGAAACTGCCAGATTCAGGCATGTTCTTTATTTCACATATAATATCACTTACTCCGAGTTTTCTATATTGATCATAAATTTTCTGAACAGTACCTTCTTCATTGAGATTACCAGATCTGCGCACACTGGCAACAAGGGGATAAAGGGTAGAAGGATGAGTAGGATATGAAATTGTTGCCTTAGAGGGGTGGTGACAGACCACCCCTCTGTCACCAGAGGGGTACTTGTAATTAATTTCATTTCGCTGGTGTGACAAACTAGTGAAAATGATATTTCGCCGGTATCGAAATTATCGTACACCCCCATAATTATCGTATGGGTTGGCAATCATGTGTACAAACATTAAAATTATTGTATGCCCCCATAATTGAGTTGGCAACCCTGAGAAGGATTAAACGTTTTATATTTTTACTTTTTCTACTACGTAGAAGTAGAGGAAGTATTGTATTCCACCCAAAAATTCGATGTCGGGATTTCGCTAGAAATATACGTTTTGAGGCCCCCTGAATCAAAAAAAAGAAAGCATTTGGTGTGTGTGTGTGTGTGTGTGTGTGTGTGTGTGTGTGTGTGTGTGTGTGTGTGTGTGTGTGTGTGTGTGTGTGTGTGTGTGTGTGTGTGTGTGTGCATCTGTCAGTCTGTAAACAGCATAACAAAGAAAGCCGGTTAAAAACAAAAGTTGGTATTTAAGTTTAATGTCTTTCATGAATGCGACACATACATTTAGAAAACAAAATCCTCCACCCTAGACTAAGCTTTACATGGGAAATTGTTCGAAAATTTTGACTTTCTTGAAAATGGCTCTAACGATTTTGGTTAAAATGCCATTCTTTGAGATATTTTTATGTCAAATGAAACATATATCTTGAATTTTCAGACTATACCTATGCAGTCCTATTTACTCTGGATAATTTTTGTATATCTGTGTAAACCATAAGAAATAAACGAAATCTTACTATACAACTAAATCGCACAATTTATGTCCAGATTTGTTTTCTTGTGAAGTGAACCATTTCGGAGATATTCCTTGTTGTCTGTGTGAGTTTTGGAATACTAAAACCTTCGTCAGATGGAAGATCGTTATTCATTTTTTATATTTTAGCCATGCAAAGAGAACGGAATCTTAAACGTTTAAAAGTTTGACTATCCTCAAAGACTACTGTATTCCCATATTTCCCTTGCACCTACAAGGAAATAAGTAATCAGATAATTTCTGCAAGTGTTTATTTCAACTAACACGAAGAAGATATAGGAATAAGAAGAGTTTAGTGGTTAGTGAAAGAGTAGAGAAAGTCATGTGAGTGCAACACATCCGATGTTTAATGTACTATTGTATTATATGTATTATAAAGCTTTACGCGTTTTTGTGATTCTAAAGACAAAGTTAAAGTTTTTATTATTACATGACCCAGTAAATATTGCTTATTTCAAGAAACATTTACATTTAGCATAATATGCATTAAATTAAATCTAAATTAAAACTTGGTTTTCCTAGAAAGCCAAGTGTATCTACTCTGTGCCCACCTTTCCTTGTGTTTAATTGTCACGCCTCTAGGCGCGTATTGCAACTGTCATCAGTTCATTGGTCAGTAGTTATACCTCACTGTTTACGAGGCCTCCGAAAGACGATAAGAAATTGGGAGATTGTCCCAAACAGTAAATTTTACTGAATTCGCCTTCTATATATGTTGCATTAGCATGGAATTGTTGTTAATTTGTATTATCTTATTAACCTGAAGCATCGGAGAACAAACAACCTACGGAAAAAATTCCACAAAAGGCCCATACATAACATTTGTGTTTAAAATTTTGGCACAGACAAGTTTGCGGGTAGCGCTGTGATGAGGTCAATATTTGCATTCTCGTGACGAGGCAAATAACAAAAGCTGGTTAGATGCCTGAGAAATCTCTCATGGGCAACGCTCATTTCTCCAGTAGGTATCATTATCCTTTTTCTCTACAAGCCTACACCACGTCTCGCTTATTACTTGTAGTATTTTTTTCAGGTGAGCTTCACGAGCATAACGCATTGTTTTTGCTCCAATTAACTTAGAGCAATTTATTTCTCTTATTACAACATACACAGCTTCTTGTGACGATTCATAAAAGCTAAAGTAGGTTGTTAAATCTGCAAAGGACGGCCAACTTCACTCTCCTCAGACGATAAAGATAGCTTCATTAGCTAGCGTTAGTTGATCATTTTAACTTCCTGGTAGGAAAATGTTAATCCGCAGAAGAGCAATGCATTTATGAAGCGAAACTTTAAAAAAACAGGAAACACAGGCAAAGATATTAAATGCCTAATATTTTCGTTCAATAAATAAATCTGAGTGTGAATTAATAGTGTCTTCAATCTGATGGATAGTTTAATTTGTCGGTTTTAGAAATCGGTTCGATCCCACGGACCCGTATGTGACATTCGTGGTGTGCGGGTTTTCTACGGATTCTCTAGTTTCCCCCACCACTCATTCCACCAACTGCTCCATCATCACATTTCCCTTCATCGTTTCCCTTGAATTTCATATCATTCACTTCCTCACTCTCATACCTGGTGCTTGACTGACCACCCGCTTCCAGGTCTTCACTATATCCGGTCCATTAGTTCCTGTGCTCTTCAACAGGCATCTGACCATAGGCACAGGCCTGAAGTCCTCCATAAGGGGCAGGTAATCAGATAAAGAAGAAAAAGAACAAGTTTTTAGCAATCATAGCTTTATACACCAGGTTCTTTGATGCTAGCCCAGCTTCCTGTGTATCTGCCCATTTCCTCTTTGTCTAGGATATGGGCAATGGATCTTAATGTTTTTATTAATATCTTATTTCTCGAACTTTTCTCTACTCACCATTCCGTGCGATGAACCGGGCGAGATAACTCCGTGTGAGATCCGCATTAGGTAGGTCTTGAGTTCGATTTCTACGACCGACCTTCCTAACCCACGGGATTTTTCGGGGATTTTCCGGGTCACCAGGCAAATGCTGAGAAGGATAAATACATCCTCCGAATTTCCCGCTCCTCCATTTCATTTCACCTTCATTTCAATCCGGTTTTTGAGCGACGAACTGTTCGCGATGAGGGAGTTTGTGTGGGAACTTTGCGAACTGCAACTGCTGTTCTCGGCGGATGGGTAACATTACAGTAACCTTACTGGTAGCTGCTTGGCGAACTCTGATGTAGAGATGAAGAATCTCCAGCAAACTTTAGAAACCCTCACTCTGGCTCGAGCTCGGTTTCCAACACGCCCGTAGAGAACTCTCATTTCATCCCTTCCTCCCAGGGTCACAATATGAAGGTTTTAAATGTAGTTTTACCACAAAGATTTGTGGCTAATAATAATTTTGATTAAAATATCATAAGTAAGATGCTCGCATGATAATTCAAAAGTGTAACCTGAATAAATAAAAGCCCAATTGATTGTTAACTTGTGCAAAATCATTAGAAATATACAAAAGCTTGCTGTGGAAAAAATGTGCAAGCCATTTAATATGGTTTTCCGTTTCACTAGTGATTTCTGTAGCGTTCGTTGTTGCATATTTCAGTTTACCAGACTGAGGTTTGCCTTGATATTCCAAGCTGCGTAAAATTTTTCAAAAGAGCAATTCTTTTCTTTCTCTTGATCCTTTTTCAGACAAAAATGTATTTATGATAAAAAAAAAAGTTAGCTGTCGTTTCTGTCTCTTGTATATACTTGCAAGATAACTTGGAAAACCATTTCTGGGTGAACAATGTAGCAGTTTTTAAAATTACTACATCCAAAGAAACAGAAGGAAATGTGATTTGTTATTAAATTGTTAATTTGTAGAAAATTCATATGAATTGCTTTTATTTTTGGAGAATTTTATTTTTGTACTATTGTTATTCTTATTAAATAACTTTATTTTGCTTGTATTATGTGAAATGTATGTGTTATAAATAATGCAAGCAACCTTATTAAGCTACACGCATTCAAAATACGTGAAATAACGATAAATGACATGCAATTATAATTATGAAACTTAAAATATTTATGAAACTACAGTGAGTGAAGTTTAAGGGTTCGACGACAGTAAGGTCATTTGGTCCCTGTGAAACTACATAATTTTAATTTAGACGTACAAAACATAGTAAATAAACACTCAGTTGACTTATATCATAAACATCATTGTTTATGGATACGGATTAGAAGGAAGAACAAAAAATGAGGAGCATTACTAATTTTCGTTGAGCTCAGCCTTTTAAGTTGAAAATATAACGATCGGAAGTTGACATAATTGCAACTCTGATGAATATGCACTACAAATATTACGTATCGACAACTGTTTACAACAGTGAAAATGTTTGTGTTCAGGAAGAACTTAATAGTTGAGTTAAAATATTGAATAACTATCAAATAATTAAAACGTATATCATTAATGACCCAAAGATTGCTTGACCGACAAATTTAAGAACCTATTTGTGCATGATCTAAGAATTAATTATTGCAATTATAACATCTTATATTTTACAATAAACTAGAA
The DNA here is from genome assembly GCA_030765045.1 of Tenodera sinensis. NCBI lineage: Eukaryota > Metazoa > Arthropoda > Insecta > Mantodea > Mantidae > Tenodera > Tenodera sinensis. Next base: position 90,361,183 of record CM060969.1, on the reverse strand, counting down.
GAGTTGGCAAAATAATTCGTGTGCCATTGTACTGATTGACTTAAGCCCTTACCTTGTAAAATAGAGCTCTCCATTTAACTAAATTATAGAATTTTTACGGATTACCACAAGAAAAACTAACTAGAAAAAGGTTATACACGAAGCTAATTACACACAACCTTCTTCAATCAACGAGAAGCGGCACATTCCACTAAATTATTAAACCCACTACAATATTTATCACGTGAAGTGAGGTGTACACAAGAATCCAATTTGTGCATTTTTTATTGTACACAAGAAAGATAATGAACTATTAAGAAATGAAGGTCATTTGTCTGTCACATTGTTTTAAATGTTAATTCCCGCAAAGCCTTCCTTACCTCGTAGGTGCTTCTGTGCCTATTCGAGCTTTAATATGTTCGCATATTTTTTGCAATTCCTGATATAAGACTTTTAAATATAAAATACACAGCTAGCGGTTTGTACATATGTTAGAATTTACGATATGATAGATAAATTACTATTGGGAATCCTGCAGCTGTAGCCGTGTCTTGTTTCGCCGACAAGAAGAGATAAACACTGACAAATAACAGACGCCATCTGGGATAATTGCGATTGCGTTTGCCTCGCCGTTGTCCCTGCGCTGCACATAATGAGAGTAACACGAACATGGCAATAAAGTACGGCAGGACGATCGGACAGGGAGATTGCAGCATCCCAACCTGTTTTCCTGTGTCTGGACCCCTGTGTTACACACACAGTGTTGCTCCCTCGAGGATTATCCCAATAAATCTGTTAACTTCACTGCCCTTTCTGGCTACGTTTCTATGTTGTAGGAAACACCTCAAGAATAAGCAAATATATTAAGCAACTGTTTCTTTTCTTCCCATTCTCACTATTCCAATGTTTAGAGGCAAGTAAGTGAATTTGACTTATGTACATCTATGGAGTAAAATGGCTCCAGTGAGGTTTGACTTTTATAGCTGTTGAGAAAACGGATCACGAAGTTGCTCAAATTTAGGATTCTAGAGATAGCCCAGTCCACACCCACAACTTAACTGCTATTCTAATTAAATTCCACGTTAAAAATTACTTAGAAATGCTTTGAATCAACTTGTCTCAAAAGTAATAAATATACAATTTGAAGCAATTATTTATTTTCTTCACATTGATGTGACCTTTGAAGCAGGATTAGGTAATCGTAGATGCAACGAATTTGATAACATTACATAGTATTTTGTCGGTCACAAGTTGATAAAGGTCTGAAGTAACAATGCTTTTTGTCGCCTAATAATGCCCCAGTCCTTTGCCACCGATAAAGCTATGAGGTACCTCTCCCTGGATATGTGTGGGCTGTTCTGAAAGGATGGCGCCAATTCTGATAAGCCTTTCAATAAAACTTCAATCTTTTCACTGAAACGTTGTCGACCAGTGTACGTCTATTGTAATGTAATTCACAAATACAACAACTGTGCTTACAATTACACATATAAATTAAGCTTTATTGTGATAATTTTGGGTGTCCGTTGGTTTTCACGCAATTATACGCTCCAACAAAACTAGCTCTGTTCACTTCAACAGATAAACAAGAGTGACTGTTTACCCTGAATGAAGCGACGTTTAAAAAAAAAAAAAAAAAAAAAAAAAAAAGTTTAAACTATTCAGCGTTTTAAACTCGCGGGGCCATCCCCTCTTTGCGTTCGTTTTCTCTATTCATTTTTATTAAAAATTATTACCCTAATTACTATTTTTAAAATTCTTTTTAAATGATTAATTTTATGTATGTATAATTGCGGTATCAACTTACACTCCTTTGTTATCATTAAATTGTGGCGGGTTTTACATTATACTTATCTTTAGAGTCTACTACTGGCTTGCAAAAAGGCGCTTTCTGAGCAAATCAGAACTCCAATTTGTTTTAATTACAGAAACAAAGTTATAATTAACTACATCAACTGCCTCATCAATATTAAATTCTCATTTTATGCTAACACTCTTTAAAACCTCTTAATACGAATTATGTCTTTACAAACTTGATACTTCTACGTCAGAGAATTTTCTTCTTCATTGTTGTAACTGTACATAGTTACCCTCTCCTCCACCCCACAAAAAATGGATTCTAATGAATTGGAGAAAATATAGGTACTGAAATAACAAATGAACTGTTACAGACTGTAATACAAATTTAAGAATAAATAAATGTAAACTTAAAAGAGAAATTGCGAAACATTCTGTTCAGAATTTTATAGCAAACTTTAAAGAAACTTTTAAAGAATACAACGCGGGATTAGGTTGTTTATTGCATGAACTAGAGCTTGTCAACCCAAGGTTTTTAAAATGAAACTTCTTATGGGAGAGCTTTGAAGTTCTGATCCGCAACTTTTTGTGTGACGAAAAGTGGTGGGGGTAAACACTGTGTAGGGTAGAGTGGGAACAGTGTCTCGCTTGTCTTCGGGAATCGGAGAAGAGTGAGATATACGCTCTTCTCGCTTTCTTTCATTCTCGTTGTCCAAGTACTGCGTTCAGGCGGCGTGGCGATCACTGAGTACAGTGTTGGTTGTCAACAGAGCATTCAAAACACGTGTACATAACCAAGGCATTTCGAGTATTGTTTAGTGTTCTCGTTGTTAATCTGTTTTCTTCACTAAAATATACAATTTTGTTGTGAATATGCCTAAATCAGGCGCAGAAAGAACAAGAGCGTGGCGTGAGAGAAAACGAGCAGGTGAAGTGACAAATGAGAATGTGAAAAAAAGAATAAGTAGATCTGAAATAGAACGAGATAGTAGAGAAAGGAATAAAATACGAGCTAGTTTGGACGTGTAAATAATGAAGACAATGAACCAGCAAGTAGCACCTTGGCTGAGCCACCTCCTCTTGCACCTATCAGTAATAATTTACAGTTTCTGATTTTAACAAATTCAAGATTGCACATAATATTTTCAATCGAGATTTTGTAAATAATCCATTCAGTTTGAAGCGTTGTGTGTGTGTGACAGACTGGTTAAAATAGTTAAAATGTTTCCCTGTAATACAAAGGTTTCACTTCTGTCGTGAGCCTTTACGACACACTTTTTTGTCTTAGAATATACTAGCAATGGCATTCTTTGATTTAGAAAATGTACGAGCTATTTATCTAGTATGTCTCCCATAATACAACAGTACAGAAATAGTCATATAAATGTCGGCCTCTTTTCTCGACCATAACGATAATTTCTCAAAGCCATCTTAGAGGAAAAACAAACAGAGCTAAAGCGGAAACCTTGGTGTAATTCATCCGTTGAGCGCAAGTGGTAGCGAAGTTCCTTTCACTAATATACCTAATTAATTATGAGCCCTGCATCTCATATATCGTGCAGGAAACATGAACAAAGTAAACAAAAAGCCTAACAACACAACTGGTTTTTGCCAGTACGAAGAACAAAAGAGCATCGACAAAGGAAATGACTGGCTTAAACAAAGGAATGGATTGGTCATGTTTCAAAAATTAGAAGAGAGAAAGGGACAAAACCCAATCGGCCTGGTCTTAGTTACAACTTCTGTTGCACGACATCAAGCCATTGAGCACGATCTGGTAGGGGGTCTCTGTCTAGCCTAAACTTTGTTTTCCTCTCTGCTGCAGCATTGATATATTAAAAGGCAAAATAATATGTCGGAACAGGGTCCGATTTCATAGGACTACTACATTGACTATTTCATCCATAGAGGCGTATACGAATTATCACTGGCCATTATTTTGTTTTGCACACATTATAACTAGGTCATTCTTTTGTTTAGTCAGTGTTGCCAGCTGTATCCCACAAATCACCGAAATTGCAGTTGTTTATCGATCAAAATGGCATTCTATTTCAATGACACCTGTTGTTTAACAAGTTTTGAGATTGGTTTAACAATTTGAGACTATAAACTGATTTTCTCTTATAACAGTAAGAGAAATTCGAAATACAGAAATTGTTCGGTTTAGTTTTCCTCAGTTGGCAGCGCTGAGTAAGCCAGCTGTACTAATAAGAACAATTAATGTATTTTAGGATATTCTTTTTTGGAAATTAAAATTTTCTGGTCAATACGATTAATTGCCGGAAGATCCGTGGTTCAAATCCCGGCTATGGCACTGAATTTTTCAGTTTCATTTCCCTTTCCATTTTCTGGTCAAATCTTTGCAATATAATATTTAAACTCATACTTTATTTATGTAGTAGTCCAGATAAATATCACTCAAGGTGTGACCTTCGCCGCTTTGGTGATATCTCATCCTCGCATTTCCGCCAACCTAAACATTTTCTTGTTACTGAACTTCTGAAGTGTTCAGATGCAGTAAAAACAATTAGCGGGTACAGGAGCCGCCTTCATTTACTTTTGAAAATTGTACTTTTAACAACTCTAATTTTAAATAAAGCAGACCACATTTAATGAATAGCCTACTAACGCACATTTGTTCATTTATATTCATCATATATCTAATTCCTCATTTCCCTGGATTAAGTACTAAAATTATGATTGTTGTTGTTCTCACGGCCTACTGGACTAGTTTAGTGCTAACTGTGAAAATAAATCTTAATTAAAATGTATGAATGTTATTGTAAGTTGTAGTTTGTTTACTTTTAATCACTGTTAATATTAAATAGTATTAAATAAATGAATTATTAATTACTTCACAGAATACTCTATATAAATACCATGCTCGCAAAATTCTGGCATAAGAAACCCTCTCGTGGTATTACTACAGATAATACTGGCACCAACAATAGTATAGAAAGTACAGCAGTAAATTAACTATCATTCTTAGGATACTATTGCTGTAGATTTCCTATGTTTGATATTCATGATATTCCATAAGAACATACCTTAAATCTTGTGAATGTCACTGGGTTTTGTATTATCAATTTCTATTTGTAATCTTCGTGAAATTAAGAGCTAAAATACTTTGTCTTGTTGTCCTATATCTCTTCTTCGGAGTGTAAACTTCATCTGATTACCCTCAGATGAAGAGGTAATCAGATGTCCCCTCGTATGGAGGACTTACATCTCCTAGGGTGGTCAGCCCAGCACCAAGTATAAGAATGAGGAATAAGATGATAAATGCAGGAGAAATACGTGATTGAAAAGGTGATGTTGGTGCAATTGGTGAAATGAGTGACGGGGCAAACCGAAGAACTCGGGGAAAACCTGACCAGACGAGTACCATATGTGGGTCCCTTAGGCGAACGGTCTAACTGCTCGGTCATGGCGCCGCCTGGTAAAACATAACGGCAAAGAATCTGGAGTAAAGTCCGGATTTTAGAACTTTATAAACGCATTTTTAGTCTTTTATGAGGGCCATACTGAAAGCTGTGAGTAACGCATTATTAAAATGAAAATGTCCAACAATGCAACAAAACTACTACAGCATCTCACCTAGAGGCGTTACACCGAATGTTTCCATATTGTCAGGTCATTAGCTGGTATCACGTGACCACAGGGAGTATTTCCAAAATGGTGGACAGCAACAACTTTTGAATTATAAGTTTACATTATTTGCGCATTGACCAATGTGTTATATTTTGGTCAAATGTCGTACATTTTTTGCCATTGTGTCCTATATTTTCATAAAATAATCTGGTAACCCTACGTAAGGGGCCAATGGAGAAGCTGTTTGATCGAGATGGGGCGCTGACCAGTACTGCATCCCACTCTTGTCTATGGTGGACAGAGGTTGCAGCGACCGAGCGGTAGACCTTGGCCCGAAAAGGGCTGCGCGCCACGGGGCTAAGAGGCTGCAAATATTCCGAAATTGTTGCCATATGCGCAGTCCATATATACCTCAGCGGTTGTATGGAATAGACTTCGTTGCTACCCCGCTTCTAACCAGTAGGAATAGATTCATATCTATACTTTGTTCAGTTTTTTGAGACAGTGGAAGGTTATATCTCTACCTTCCACTGTCTCAAAAGACTCTAAACAAACTATAAATTTAGCCACTCAGAATTCCTTCCCATCACGTGATAGGAGCTGGTTCCGCTTTACTACTCTAAACACCTCAGTCTAATTATAAAATGAACTATAAACAATTTCCATAACGTGTAAATGCGTGCAAACTCGGCAGCGCCGTAGTATTTATGCTGAGCTAATATGAGAAGCAGCGGTGCAGATAATGATGTCAGGAATTCTCGACGGGGATCGAACCTCAAAGTGCCTAGTGAAGCGAGGAAACGCCAGCTCGATAACGATCCCGAGGTGTTGGCTCACAATCATCACGACTACCAAAGTGGCTACCATTATTCCAAACAAAGTAATTGCATCGCATTATCCCGAGCTCTATTGTGTTGTAGCTGCGATCATTCTGCTCTACATCCTGAAGGCAGTGGTTCGAGATAAAGGTGTGGGATTTCCAGTAGCTTCAAGGTAATTCCTTGCAACTTAACATTAATGCAGCCGGTCATTTGGATGCATAAAGAACAACTGCAGACAATTTTATCGGAACAAACCATCAAGTTGCTTGCTTAGTCTGGAAATGGGCCTTAGAGCTACCACAAAAGCAGTTAATGCTTTAAAAGTTGTATAGAACAAAACCAATTGTTATCGGGAATTCGGTAATACGGTTTTATAATAGAAATCTTCAAGTTAACTTTGATACCTATACAGCAACAATGGACTCTGCGTCACGAAATCTCTGTGAGATCATAACTTAGGGAAGAATGAATGAAGAAGGAAATAAACAGGAAAAATGAACCACAAGAAAGTTCATTGATGTAAATTAAATAAACCATCATTCGCCTTACAAGCGAAGAAAACTGCAGGTGAATAAAAAAAGTTTTGAACATGTAAAAACATTTGTCACTTGAAGTTAAGATTCCATTCGTTGCACATAAAGTTTTTTGAAAACGAAGAGGAAATGTCTCCAGTCTGTCTGACTTCTGAGTTATTTTCCCGTTTGACCGCCCAACGGGGGAAACAGCGAAGTTTTCGTCTGGCAACTAATTGAATAAACTATACAACTATAATATAAAACATTTATTGATTTGAATTATATGTAAATAATGATTCACACCATATTTATCGAAATTAAGTTCAGTTTCGTGTTCATTTTCACATGAAGAAAAAGACCCTGTGTTGAAAATTAGATTCTTAAATCTCAGAATCAAGCAAGCTTTCTTGGATAATCTTCGGGAGGCAATCCCAAATAACGGGAACAATGCATTAACAAAGGACAGCTAACAAGGAAGGAAACTGAGTACAAGAAATAAAATGCAGGAAAGTCGTGTAGATGAAGAAACATCCCAGCATTCATCTACCATCCTGTGAAGATCACAAAAAACCATGGGTCTGAGTGGGTGGTCCTCTGGAATCGAACCTTGGTCCTCCCGAATGCTAGTCGCACAATGTTACCGTGGCGCCAGCTCATTCGGAAATAATAAGTAGGAAAAGAAACGAAACGGTTACAGCATTATCTATAAATGTGCAGTTCTGTAAATAATAATTACCTGAGCACCAGAACAACAAAACGGACCGCTGTTTCCTGAGGGAAGGATGAGTTGACCCAAAGTGTGTTATTTCTTTCTCATTGTGCAAACCACTCAGGCTTTGTTGAACATTACGCGAGAGTACAATGCAAGGAGTTGCGGCAAACAAACCTTACCAAAACAACTTCTTTTCTCAGGAGATAATGCGGCGTTTCTTCACAACAAAGAAGGCACCGGCTCAACAATAGCCGGTGGACCGTGTCCAACCCCGATGAAGATGGAGTGGCCAGCGGCTTGTCATAACTTCATTGCAATATTCTTGGGTACAGCTGCTGCTATTTCTCAAGGAGTCACCTGATAGTCATATGGATGTGTTATTATTACAGTATACATACATTTGGTTGCCGAGGAAATGGACAGCTGTGGCCTGATGTGGTCAGACCCCCTTGGTTTGGTGCCTTTATCCACCAGAGAGGCAGGTCAGCTTTCGATCATCCGCAGCTATTTCGTATGAACTTGTATAACATCACATACATTAAAATCCATTTTAAAAGGTCTATTAATGCAAAAGTACTTACGAAAAATTCAGCAATCCACAGTTTCCTTCCGATTGTTTTGAGGGCAAAGCGCTAATCAGAAATAGGGCTCGAAAGTTGAACACCTATAAATTGTCTAAAAAACCTATAAAAAGACCTAAAAAATAAAAAGATCTAACAGCTTTTTCTAAAAAAATGGACAAAAATGTGATGAAAATTAATTAATATTTGGAATAAGTTGATTTCTAGTTATATATTTAAATAATAAATTGCGTTAGCCATTTTAAATGGGAATACGTCTTATTTTCTCCAGAACTGTACTATTCATGGACTCTTTATACACATTTATGTAATCCTAACATTAAAATGCCTTGTTATGACGGCATAAAGCATGCGAAATTATCCTCTTTCTGGCACCAGACTAGAAAATGAGTGACGTAATTACCATGGCAACAACACAGCAATAACATCACCACCACCACAACATAATCTTCTTCCATGTGTCTGTAAGAAAACCTGGAATCGCTACTCTCGCAAACTAACGCATTTTTCGTTTCTCCATCCACAAAACTATTCATACTCTTTTTGGTAAACGTCTTTTGATTTTTCTGGAATTAATGAACTCTCAGCATTCTTGACTTCGTTCAAAATGTGAAGCGGAATACAATCTATATTTTCAATTGTTTTACCGTTACCTTCAACTTTCCTCTATAAGTGTTGAAACAAATGAAACAACCTTTGCTTAGCAACCGTATGTAGTGCATATCTGATCTCTGATACATAATAGTGTTACTTTAGCAAATTTATTAGTTATTTTTACGTTTAATGCTAGAATTGCATATAATTGCATGTAACATGTGTATTATCTTTTCATTGCAGTGAGAGTGTTACTGCCAAGGTTAAACATTATTGCTTAAAAATGACAAAATTCTGATGGTATGAAACGATGGGGTATAAAATGCTTTTTCTTTCAGTTATATTTTAAATTATGTTAATCGGTACAATATGAAGTATTGTTGAAGGAAACGATAATATGGAGGAAGCAGCAACTTCTCTGTCATGGCGAACAGAGGATGGATCAACACAACCAACCGCACATACATATATGTACCTCAACATAGATTCATGGATATCATTATAAAACGTGCACTACCCAAACGAACCCGGGAGTGCAAAGCCTGTAACAATTAAAATGTGGTGTAATATTTTGGGGAAATTCAAGTACAGGAAATACAGCTTTTAAATTACAAAACAAAGGGTAATTAGAACCATATTGAACCTAAAACTAGCAAGTTAATGTAAACCAGTATTTAAATTATCGTGTTCAGGAAATACTAAAATATTTTAGAAGACATACAGAAGATTTTGAAGTACATGACAACAAAGACAGCTACAATACCAAAACATAATACATAACGTTTAATTAAGCAACTAATTCACAGTGCTATCACTTTATACAATAAATTATTGAACAAATATAAAAACACCCCTTCAGAAGCCAAATTTAAATCCCAAATGACACCAATGTTATTACAGCAAATAATATTACTCTATTAATAAATACGAATATATGGCGGTACCGTGGCCGAGCGGTTAGACCACTCGCTTACCACCTATGCAGTCCGGTCTCGAACCTAGGGACCCTCATGTGGTATTCGTGGTGGACGAAGCGGCATGAGGGTGGGTTTTCTCCGAGTTCTCCGGTTTTCCCCACCACTCATTCCACCAATTGCTCCATTTTCACCTTTCCAATAATCGATTCCACATCATCCTCTTCCTCACCATCATACCTGATACTTGGTTGACCCCCCACTTCTATGTCTTCATCTATTCGGTTCATAGGTTCCTGTGCTGCCTGACAGACGTCTGACCCTAGGCATCTGATCTGGCTTGTAAGTCCTAAGGGGTATAAGTCCTACATAAGGTGTGGATAATTAGGTAAAGAAGAAACGAATATATTGAACACTTTACTTAATTTCTTTAGAAAAACTCAGAAAAAGGACAAATAATAAACATTATATAACCATTTCTGAGATATTCGCAGTTGAATGATTTAATGTTACAACAGTTGCAATCGCTAGAAGCCATTTTATTGTTTCTTTAAATATCATGCAATACAGAGACCTTAACATTTCTCAGATTATTGTATTTCCTCGACAAAACGTTTACTCTAATAATTTTTACCAAAATTGATCATTATTACCAGAAAGTAATAAGAGAAACAATCTATTTAGAAGTAATTTGCAAATGGAATATGAAAGTAAATGATACTGGTAGACAATTACAGCAATGTTACTTGTTTTTATAAATATAATTTCCTAAGCAAAATACGTTGTTGATATCTCTTTCATAGCTGTTGCAAGCAATCGCAAAGTTTTCATAGTGAAGTACAGAGAAAAGCAGATCCTCTGCCTGAACGTTTTGCATAATTCTAAAGAACCACCGCCGCCGCCACCACCACCGCCACCGCCACCAGACCTAAAGTGAATCACTTCGACTTTTTTATACATACATGGTTCCCAATATTTGTCATCGAGATCATTGTTTTCATCTTTACTGACCTTGCCACAGCAATTAAGGTTGAAAAAACTCATTGAGATGCCGCTCATAGCATATTAAATATATTCATAGGTATCCAATATTACATTCTACCGCCCTTTAATATTATTATTGTTATTAATCTTTTAATAACAACTTTATTAAATTAATCTGCAATGCAAAATTAAAAGGTCGCACTCACGTCATAAGACAATACAAAAGCACCCTTCAGCATTTTCCACCACACAAAAAATGTTTTCCAAAAGCTATACTTAGTGAGTAAGATACACGTGTATTCGTGTCACGTATCTTCCAGAATGAGGTAGGGATGTCCAGCTGTGCTTAAAGCTCCTATTTTCTGGCACTCCAGCAACGTTACCTTTATCTCATGCTCATATCAACTGGATACCGTGTGGGATATCCAAATGCAAACTTCTATGCTCTTGTCCTGATAGTGAGTTGCCATTTCATATTCTATACAGTTCACTTATAAGTTCATAAATACCTTTCAGTTATACTGGTTATGATTGTTCGTATTAGTGGAATCACATGGGCTTTCTAAACCCCTGAAAATAGTCATATTTTAAAAATAAAGTGTATGAGTTATGCGATTTGGCATGGAAGTTAAGATAATATGTATGTAGATCGGTTTACTTACCTATTTGTGTTGGAGCCACATAATTCAATCGCGAGCTGCCCTTATGACCTATAATTAAAAAAGAAAATAATGTATTATACTATTAATACACATTAAAACACTGCAAAAATGTCCACTGCATCAGCGATGTGAACTGTTCTAAGGGAAATTGATTGAGATAGCTCATGCTGCAACATCCGCGGTTTGCGATCAGGATTTAGGCTAAAATTCCAATCAATATGACCGAACTTTTTTTTTCGTGATTTCCCTCGCTCGCTGAGTAAATGACAAGTTGTTGAATATTTCAATAATGTGATCTTAAAGAGAAACAAATATAAGTAAAACAGTACAAGAAGGCGATTATTCAAATGCTACTATTCTTTTTTTCGTTGCATTAACTATTTATACAAGAGTCGAAGCGCACCTTAAGACCAACTCATAACAACAGAATAAATAGCACTGGAAAATAAGTGACTGCACAACAAATACCACCTCTATAGCGCAAACACAGACTCATGTGAATCAACAAACCTACAGTACATGTTAAAGCAATGTTAAATAAGTCAGGGGAAAATGGATGGTTTAGATGTAGCAAAACAAGATTTCAAGTGCAGGCAACCGATTATTATTCTCGATTAAAATCGGTTCCTTTATCTCTGGTATCTAGTCATTTGCCAATAACTCTATTTCAAGTCGAGGGTCAAAAACCATTCGGCACCAACAAGAGTGCCCAGGGTATCCTCAATCTATAGGGGAGGGGAAGACAGTCCTTTCGGGTGACAGCATTCAGATTCCGGTAGTTCACCCAGAAGCGAACTTCACCAGGACTACAGAGGGCACATTCGTGTTGATTACCGGATAAACCGGGCGTCTCCAGTGTCGATGTGATGGAGCACACGATTAGTGCGACCTTAATCACCATTACTTTGGCAGCAGACCACTTTTTGGTCTTATTCTTGTTGTTGTTGCTATTCTTCCTCTAGACTTTTCAATTTGTTCCGGCTCCAACTTGATCTGCCCATCTTATCTATGGCCTTCCTTGGTTTATAATTTTTGGCTATTTCAGGAATTCTGTTATTATTCATCCTTTGAACATGTTTTTCTCATTGATTTCTATTGTTAGGAACAATGTGATTTATTCCTTCTACTTTTAATTTTTTTCCTAAAATCTTGACTGTGTTTTTGTTCTTTTTAGTATACCAGCTATTACTTTTACAAATTTCATTTCTGATGTATGTATTCTTGTACTAGGTATAATTTATTGTTTTTTAGGAGAAGTTATTTATTTAGATAAACTTGAAAAACAAAACGTTAACTAAATAAAAATTTTAGTCGCAATTGTTAAGTCATTTCCGAGATACAAGAGATATAGAGATACATATACATACTTCATAACCACCATCATTTCAGCCATAAAATATTTCTATTTCTAACATATAGACGGGATGAGCTGTAACACATAAACTAATATAGCTAGGTCAACTTTCTTACTGTGTTCTGATAGACCTGGAGGAAGATTTTAAAACGCTAGTTCGTTTGGTGAAATTGATTAACAGATAAATTAGATTAATTGTGACTATTACACGTAGACTAAGATAGCTAAGTCAACCTTCTTTAGGTTTTCTGAAAGCTCTTGACGAGACTTTTAATATCCTGGCATGTTTGTTGAAATTGACTTATTAACAGAGAAATTAAGGCGAAAACAAGGTTTAGATTAATTGTGACTATTATGCGTAAAATCACGTTTTTTCAGGAATTGCACCTATATAGATAAACTTAAAAAGCAAAACCCTATCTGAATACGAAATTTGATCGAAATCGTCAGAGCCGTTTCCAAAGTTGCGCGGAATATACAGGTGGAAGGGAAGTCATTACATTCCTTCTAATATGTGCTTCATAGAAGGATTACCAACAAAAAAGTCTAATGACATTTTGTTCTTTGTTCAGTCAATTTCGAAAAAATAAATGGTTTTTGTTTCAAATTGGATGCGCAATTCCACAGAAATGTACCAAGATAACACTTTGTTACTTGTAAGATGCGTAGGATAACTTATTTCTGACATAGCTTCGGTAGTAATTATATGCGACATTATACAAGGTTTCGAAATAATTAATCACCTAAAAGACGTCAAGGAATACTCCGAACTGCTCTCTCAGACATGAAATAAGTCGACTACGTTGTGTTGAGGTTGGTCAGGGAATTGAGCTGGCTTGTGGATGTAAACAGGTCTGGCACTTTCCTTTTCGTTTAATGTTTTGGGAGCTAACGTTTGTGGTTGGCCCACACTCTCGCAGTAAACACGGAAGAACTAGTCAGGGTATTTGTGTTCTCAAGAAGAAACGTTACTGTGTTTATGTGCTGAGCTAGAGAAAGTGACACCCATTCAATCTGCAGTGTTGCCAGCTTGTTTTCGACAAAACTAAAATATGTCTGTAGGAAATGGACAGAGAGAAAAACGTAAGATGCAAAATGTGTTTCAAATACCGAGATCTATCACTGGTTTAGAATAATGTAATGACGTCTCTTCCATCCAATATATATATACAAGAATTGCTCGTTGAAATATATAAGATTTATATCCATTCGTCAGAAAGTTAGATGGCTCCAAATATTTGACACAATTTCTTTCGGCCAAGCCGCTCTTTATTCACAATAATTGCATTGGGCATATTTGTTACCTCATCATGTAGAATTCCTGTTTAACATATAGCCGAAGCAGTATCTTACACCTGGTATACTAAATATACAACATATACTAAAATAGTCTTGACGTACATAAAATATTGTAAACAATACATTTCAAAATTAGGATTAGAAATTAGTAAACTTGAGCCTCTCGTTACTAAATCTCTGCTTTTGTAACTAGTACTCTAAATATATTTTCTTCACCTTGTAGTTAATGAAATAACATACTTCAAACAAATTAACAAAAATTTCGTAAATTAATCAGAATTAAAAATAAGTCGCCTTATGGCTTAAACAGGAATATGTTCCACATATAAGAGAAAACACACACACACACACACACACACACACACACACACACACACACACACACACACACACACACACACACACACGACACAGAAAGCATGATGGTGTTAACATACAGTTGCACATGCAAGAGTGTTATGATAATGCACATTATACATACACATACACGTCACAAAATAACTCGTGCAACACAGGCCAGTCATAAGGAACGACATTACCACGCCCACCACATGTTTTGTTTTTTCTTTCCTTCTTTCAACCTTTTTTCCTTTCTTCTTTAAGTGCTACAGAGTCTACAAACAAGAAGGAAGGGTCCGTATCGACATCATCTCGAATCGACACAGCCGACAACACCCGCTTTCGATAGCATCGATAGTAAAGCGGTTGTGGTAGCCCGGCAGCCGGGGGCAAGGTTCCATACAATTATCTTAATTATAACCATTTACTGTTGTCCAGTCCTTGGGGAGAAGAGTAGAAAAACTCTCAACAGTTCAACAACTGGACCAGAAAGAATAAGCTGCCCACCTTTCTTTCATTGTTGTTCCAGGCGAAGAAAACATTTGTACCTGAAACGCAACTAGGCCAGAGATAAGACTACTAAGGATGCCGAAATAAGGGAATTACAAAGGCCTACTTCAAGGTTTAAGCTAAAAAAATAACACAGGGACTTAAACTAGAAAATAAAACAATGTCGCAAAAATGCACAAATCAAAATGAACGTTTGTGTAAAATATAATACGCTTGTCCAAAATTCTGCTAGTAGAAAAACTTTATAAATTATACTATTAATGAGGGTTTTATGTGTATATTGAATTGAAGCCCAAAGTAACCTCCAAAATGAAATAGTTTTTTAATTCAGTTTAACGCATATAGAACTACGCATTTCATATCGTATCTACACAAATGCATCCATTACTACTTAAAAAGTATGTGTGCATTTAACAAGAATGAGTAAACCACGCAGACCAGATCAGAGTTGAACTCCACTAGCTAGCAGGAAAGCGGCATATCGTTTATTTTCTTGTCAGTTTGTTGTCGCATTTTGCGAAAACTTTTTAAGTTCGTCGCATTCCTTGATCTCTAAAGCCACAAAAGTAACTCTAACTTAAACCCTGGACTTTATACTCTCTCCACGGGTGGTTAAGGTTGCTGATATACGATATCAAAATAATTCTATATCAAGATTTCACCAAAATGCATGTTCTGAGACCCTTGGATAATGGATAAACACTGGCAAAAAAGACTTTTTGGAGGCAGCAGTGTTATTCAAAAAACGCATTTGAGTATTTAAATAAGAACCCTTAGATGTTATAAGGCGATTACGTTCAACAAATTCTGACATCTTTCCAAATAATCCTTTGACTAAACATTTTTCGTTGTTTCCGAATTTCACAAAAATAATTTCAATAATTTTATTTTCATCAAAATTAAGCAAGTTTCAGGCAATGTCCGCAAACAGGTTTCCCAGATGAATATTTGCGAAGATGCCTAGAAGGTAAAAAAGGAAGGAAACCACAGGAAAATGTGGAGAACAAATATAACATTCCGCCTAGTACATTTTAAACGAGAATCTGTTGTGAGTGGAGTGCAATAAATGGCCGATTTTTTTAAAGATCGCGAAAAGGAAAAGGGGTTCCAGTTATACAGTATTTGGATTATATTTGTGCAGAGTTTAATGGTAACTTCTTGATGTTAAGTTGAAACGTGACTTCCTCTACCATTTTCCTCTTCAGTGCATGGCTGCATAAATAAAAACAAAATTGGTCAACACATCACCACTTATCGTTTACTTCTGCAATTAGAAACGTAGAGCTTTAAAATATGAGATATTCGTGTCTCTTCTTTGTTGCTATAAAATGATATTTAGTTGTACTCCAGCGTGTCTATTAGAATAAATTTGTGAACATACACTTGGCAACATAAACGCGTGTGTAGAGTGAAAGATGAGGAATGTTGACAGTAAAAGCTACCTACCTGAATATTGCTCGGAAAGCTTGAAAGAACCCCCCTCCCCTTGTTAGTACTATAATTGATAACAAACACACGGACACGAGGAGAAATAAGTTTTCTAGGGCTCGCCTAGTTTGGACTTTCACTCATCAACAAGTGCATGGGAGTAGAAGTCGCATTTGTAAACAGTCGTATCCTGTTTCCAGACTCTGGAGATAATGTATTCAATAATATTCAGTTATGTCCTTTACTTTTCATGATAGATGAATTTGTTATTGAACTTCTTTATTTGTATATTTGAATCTACTAGCACGCGCTGTCTAGGTACTCATACCCATATCACCCTGCAATGGAGCCAGGATTCCTTGCAAATTGCGACTTAGCTAAATCTATTGTAGGTATTACCCCTCGAGCTGGAACAGGTGAACGAAGGAACCACAAGAGGCCTGTAGTGTATTCCCATTGCTGGAATTGCCCAGATACGATAAACGACCCATTTGCCAAGCAGCCCTCTAGTGCTCACAGAAGTGCTCTTTTCTTTGAGCATGCATTCTTGTCACAAAACTTCTAAATAAAGATGAAAATCATCACTATAAATTTTCACTATAAATTAACAAGTGAAATTACATCCAAAGTTGCAAAGTTATATAACAATGTTCTTATATAGGTAATATCCTTTTTTATTTCCAAAGCCCACGTTACTCTTTCTCTATCGTTTTCTTAGTAAATAAATTTCCTTAAATATACTAAAAATACAACATGTACTAAAATGCTCTTAACGTAGATAAAATATAGTAGACAGTACATTACAAAATTAATTCGCAGTTCGCAGTTCCCTTCGGTCGTTTTCTAACTTGAGCCTCTCGTTACCAAACTGTAACTAGCTATTCTATATATAGAGCAATTTTCTGGCAGATGTTTGGAAGTTCCCCAATATCTTCCTTGAAAAAGAGTTCTTTCACTGCGCCACAAAAATACATATAACCCAGCAGCGGAACCTGAAGAAGTTGAAAACAGAGTTTGAATATCAGCTTCATAGAATGTTCCTGCTGCTGATGATTGTCAATTGCTTTACAGATAAAATACAATCACCCTCTGATAACATGTTAAACGTTGTACATTTTCTAGAACATTGAGTAAAACTGATTTAGCTAACATAGCATAAGGATAAAGTAATTATCCTATAATGCTGGAACAACACCCGGATTTTAAAATTTGCTGTTTTAATCCCACAAACTAAATTACATAGTTCAAATGTAGACCACATGTAAAAGAAAAGGGGAATCAGAACTGCAATTGTGCAATGGCCGTGATTTTTTTCTTTGCATTATTTATTATGTTTTAAAATTTAAAGTGGTCTCTGTAACAGCATATGTATTAAGCTTTGCTTCAAAGCAATTTATTTTTAAACCTTATGTGTATGTTCTTTCGTATCTTATAAGCTTATGAGCATAATACCATGATGAAAACTACCTATTGAAAAATTCTGCGAAGGTGCAAAGTATTAAATAATAAACAGACATATATAAGTGATCTGTATCAAATCAGATTCAAATATGCATGTATGCGATACAAAATTTTGGATTAAAATAACAGATATAAAATGACAACCATAATCGCAAGGAGTATGTGTGACATTATTTAAAACGTTGAACGAATACATTTCATACAAATGATTTTTAGTACGAGAAATAACCGTTTAATTGCGCTAATGGTCACATAATATACTTTTTCTATCAGACACATGGGTAGTGAAGGTAATTGTATTGCATTACCCTGTCTCCTGCGATAAAAATGTTAATGATTTTTGGAGGTAGCTGCTCCAGTCGTACTCTTACGTCAACAACAAACGTAGAAACTAGAGATAAACGATGTTTGCCCTTTTCACTCACCAGAGATCCAGTTGTTTCTAAATTATTTACGAGTCCCAGTATTGTGTTTCTTTGGGGAGGGTTCCAAACACCAAATTCCCTGTGGTATGGCCTTTGAGCAGCTGTAATTGAATTCGTAATCTAGTATTGCTTTACAAGGAAGATTCGTTTATTTAGTATTGACTAGAACAAAATTGCAAAAATAGTTGCCGAAAACAAACTAATAATTACGAATAAAACATGATGATCTGAGCATCTAGTGACAGGCAATCAAAACTCCAGAACATTCAGCTTAATTTGGTGCTAAAATTGGGGCACTAAGTGAATTTCCAACAGAATAATCAAAGAAAGAAATGTTTTATTTCCTCATAAATAGGACTCGGAAGTTCATGCCCTAAAACCCCTGAAATATGCGTGCAAATATGCTCTTAAAACTTGAAAATATGCCAAGAAATATGCACTGTTTAATTAAAACAATTAATAACCCTTCGCAGTAGACGAGACGAGTTAGTATAAATAATGAAGTTACTTTATTCCTTAGACGTTGAAGCAGAAGTAGTCCCACTGCTAGTATTAACTGCTAAATTGCAGTTCACAACCAACACTTTGCAGAAATTTTCAACTGTGAAGTCTGTCTGTTGTCTCGCAAAACACTTTTGTAACGTGAAAAACTTCTCTCCGCGTCACAAGATTTATCGGGGCATATTTAAATGATGTTAACTGTTTCACAGAGAGAGTCAAATCTCTTGGTGTGATAGACGGTTTTCCTTCGAGGATGTCTCGAATATCACACATCTGTTTATAAACAGAATTTTTTGAAATTACATAACTCACTTTCTCTTTCACTTTTTGTCCTATGCTACCAGGAACCGAACTTAGATCGCATATTGTTTTTTCAAAGACAGTAAGTGATTCATGTAAAGGAGATCCTACAGCTTTCAATGCCGTTATGGCTGTTGGTAAGAAAGAAAAGTGGGCAGATATGAAACTAAGATCCTTCTTTAACCCAGTGCCTGACAGAATATTTTGCACAGTTGCAATTGATGAAGCATCTTTCGAGTCCAATGAGTTAACAACCTCTTCGGTTATTTCTATGTGCTCAGCATGATATAAAACTGCATCGACCCATGTTCCCCATCGAGTTAACACTAGTGCAGGAGGAAGTCGGATACACTGGTCGACAAGATTTTTTTCACAAGAAATCTGAATAGTGAATCTAGTGCATTTTTTCATCCTGAATTCAGATATGTAGTCAGAATTTTCCCATCAGGCATAGATTTTCTGTGAAAGCTACTTTTCAAAATATGATTTTAGCGTTTTCTTTGACCTGTCATAGGAACCTTTACCTCATATGTAGCTATTTTACTCAAGCCGTATTTATTGAAATTATTTGTAATATCACGCTGAAGCACCACAAAACAAGACTGTGCAGGTTCATTCATGTTTAGACATGCTCAGACCTGTCTGGCATTGTGATGTGTCAGTATTGAGCTGACTGTGACATTGTTCACTAGTGAAATATTTCCTTCCTTTCTGTTTAGAAGTATATTGTGTATGTTGTGCATGTTGTATTTCAGTGCTTAATGTTTTCATCATGCCAAGAAAGTGTGTAAATCATGCAGATAATTTCTGCTATATTTGTGGTGAGCTGACCTTCAAGTCTCAGAGGCGAAATATGACCCCACTTGTAAAGAAGTGTTATCATCTTTACTTTGGCTGTCAAGTTGGTGATTTTGATAAGAGCTGGGCCCCATATACATGCTGTGTTTCGTGTGTTAGACTGGTGACTGGGTGGAAAAATGGTACACATCATATGCCATTTGCAATTCCCATGATTTGGAGGGAACCGAAGGATCATTCAACTGACTGTTATATTTGTTTGACAAATATTAAAGGAATCACATCTAAAACAAAATATACAGTTAAGTATCCGAATTTGCAATCTGCATTGAGACCTGTCTTACACAGTGAAGAGTTCCCCGTACCAGTATATGTAGATACAACCTTAAGTGATAACTCTGATTCTGACCTAACTGAAACTCAAAATGATTCAGATGAAAATAAAAATGATCTTACATATGAAGCCAGTAGCTGTTCATCAGAACCATACTTTCCCAATCAGCAAGACCTTAATGACCTGTTGGTGATTTTGATAAGAGCTGGGCCCCATATACATGCTGTGTTTCGTGTGTTAGACTGCTGACTGGGTGGAAAAATGGTACACATCATATGCCATTTGCAATTCCCATGATTTGGAGGGAACCGAAGGATCATTCAACTGACTGTTATATTTGTTTGACAAATATTAAAGGAATCACATCTAAAACAAAATATACAGTTAAGTATCCGAATTTGCAATCTGCATTGAGACCTGTCTTACACAGTGAAGAGTTCCCCGTACCAGTATATGTAGATACAACCTTAAGTGATAACTCTGATTCTGACCTAACTGAAACTCAAAATGATTCAGATGAAAATAAAAATGATCTTACATATGAAGCCAGTAGCTGTTCATCAGAACCATACTTTCCCAATCAGCAAGACCTTAATGACCTGATTCGGGATTTAAATCTGTCTAAACTGCAAGCTGGAGTTTTAACTTCCAGACTCAAAGGGTGGAATTTACTCCAAAAAGATGTAAGAATAAGTAGTTATCGTAGCCGCCATAGTGTTTTCAAAGAATACTTCTCTGAAGAATATGGTGTTGTGTTTTGTAATAATATTTGTTCACTTATGGAAACTCTTGGGCATCAACACCGACCAGATGAGTGGCGATTGTTCATAGACTCCTCTAAAGTAAGTTTGAAGGCTGTGCTGCTACATATTGGCAATGAACTTCCATCAATACCAGTAGCGCATGCCGCTATGAAAGAGACATATCAAAATATGAAACTAATTTTAGAGAAAATACAATATGGAAAATATGAATGGAATATCTGTGGTGATTTAAAGGTCATTGCTTTATTGCTTGGTTTGCAACTTGGGTTCACCAAATTTTGCTGTTTTTTGTGCAAGTGGGACAGCAGAGATAAGAAGTCTCACTACGTTAGAAAGTCATGAAAGAGACATATCAAAATATGAAACTAATTTTAGAGAAAATACAATATGGAAAATATGAATGGAATATCTGTGGTAATTTAAAGGTCATTGCTTGAAGTCTCACTACGTTAGAAAGTCATGAAAGAGACATATCAAAATATGAAACTAATTTTAGAGAAAATACAATATGGAAAATATGAATGGAATATCTGTGGTAATTTAAAGGTCATTGCTTTATTGCTTGGTTTGCAACTTGGGTTCACCAAATTTTGCTGTTTTTTGTGCGAGTGGGACAGCAGAGATAAGAAGTCTCACTACGTTAGAAAGTCATGGCCAAAACGTGAATCCTGAAAAAATATTTTTACCTCCATTGCATATTAAGTTAGGAGTTATGAAAAATTTCGTCAAAGCTATGGATAAACTTTCTGATGGATTCTTGTACTTGAAATCGAAATTCCCCAAAGTCAGTGATGCTAAATTGAATGAAGGAGTTTTTATAGGACCACAAATCCGATCATTAATGGCTGATGAACATTTCGAGGGACTGTTAAATCCACTGGAGAGAGCAGCCTGGCAGTCTTTCAAAAGTTTATGTTGCAATTTTCTTGGAAACCATAAAGCAGAAAAGTATCGTGACATAGTGGCTGATCTGCATTCTTATAAAGCTATGGGATGCAACATGTCTTTAAAAATTCACTTCTTGGACTCTCACTTGAACTTCTTCCCCGAAATCCTTGGAGCTGTCAGCGATGAACACGGTGAGCGTTTTCATCAGCAAATTTCTACGATAGAGAAGAGGTACCAAGGCAAGTGGAGTTCCAATATGCTGGCTGACTACTGTTGGACTAAAATGAGAGACGTTCCAGATGCAAAATATACCCGAAAATCACTATCTACCACTTTCTAGGTAAGTCAGAATCAGTAGTTATAATTTTGAGTTAGATAGCTAGTTACGGATTTTTTAGAATATTATAAAAATTCAAATGAATATCACACAAAACTCCTGCCCGATGCGGACAAACTGTAATTATATTTGAATTCAGCACGAAAAATACTTTTAGAATCTGTTATTTTAATTCTTGAGAAAGAGAAAAAGTTAATTTTTGTAGACCAGTGATATTAGATGCTGCTGATCTAAACAACTTAACTCTTTTAGGAGATTTAACAAAAATTCTCTTTGTACTGGACACAAATCTATCTACCAATGGGAAAGAATCATTGTCTCAGAAATGCTACAAATATGAAAAATATTATACGCATGAAAAAATAAAAAAAGCATAAAAATAATTAAAATATGTAATATAGGGGCAACAATATTGAAATATTCGTGAGTTGCATTATCATGTGCAATACTGCCAATATGAGACATATTATTCAGATAGAAAAAGGTAATAAAAAACCATAAAAATCATTAAAATATGCAATATAGGGGCTATAATATTGAAATAATATGCATTTATCAAAAATCAAGAAAATATGCAGTTATATGCAGCATAAAATCATGTCCAAATAACTGAAAATTCCATAATTCGTGCACATAATGTAAAAGCATACATTTTTAACCCCTATGAAAAAACATGCAAATGCATGAACTTCCTAGCCTTACTCATAAATTACTCTGCTCAACTGTATGGTAAAGCATAAATCCTAGACGAAAGCTTACCTACGACACAAAAAAAAAAGTTGAACTCGTCTACTTTTCTGTAGGATTATATGAACAAACTGGGAATAGTTCCTTGATGTCCTATCATGAACTTTAATTGAGGTTAATAGATATTTTAACACTATGGTGTGTTTGGTACATAAATGTTGCATGGTTCGTTGTGCACTTCTGCACAAATTGCTGAGCCTTCCGTGCTAAACGAAATTGGTATTACTTAGACATTGCCTAATTGAAAACACATCTGTGTGTATATTTATCGAGAATAAAACGAAGAGGATTGAAAATAAGTTTGCTGCTGTGCATAATAGGAACGGAAAAATAAAAACTTAAATAGTGTTTAATCACTACTATAGCGATAGATGAGTTTTTGTCCTCTCTTTTTGGGGTTGGGCAGTAGCAGATGCTTAAAGCTTAATTATGTACCATGCTGCAGCAATCTGCAAATATGTGCACCGTATAAAAACTTGGTGATAAACGCTCATGACTAAACATTTTCACAATCTTGGTTACTAAGCTATCGTTTTAGCATGCATAACGACTTAATCAACAACATAAGCTACCAAAAAAACCCATCTCTTCTGTAACGGCTATTTAAATACAACTCACGGGAACTTCATCTGAAGCTGCTGAAAACCTCTCCTCTCTCTCTCTCTCTCTCTCTCTCTCTCTCTCTCTCTCTCTCTCTCTCTCTCTCTCTCTCTCTCTCTCTCTCTCTCGCACACGTACACACCAATAAATAAACAAAAAAGAAAAGAAAGAGCTGTTCAACCCTTGCAAGTCGGCCGGCGTTTTGTCTATTGAAACACCCGCCCGCCGTCCCGCCCGCCCGTCTTTCCCCCACTTGTGGCGGTAAACATGAAAGGACGACGATCCTGGTATCACATCAGGCATGGTTGTCACTTCGCGTTACCTCACAACCATGTAGATCACTCGCGCCGCCTGGACGCCCTGGTTTCGATACCCGTTGCCTGTGGTTCTACCATCTATTTCACTCAAAAGAGATCAACAATCCTTTCATCAGGTTCGCCAACCGAACAGGAGGAGATCGTTAAAAAAGAGAAATAATAAGCAAATAAAGAATGCACGCTCTAAAAACTTGTGTGTATTCGGTATCTATCTATGTCTATATAAATCCTAAACTTACCTACCTGTCGACGGAATATATTTGTTGGTTATACCTACAGAACCCGAGCCGGCGTGGCATGTACTCGGGCGTCGTGGAAAGGGGGGACCTGCCAAATTGTATTTCTATATCCAATATTTCTTAGCGCTTTTAATATTTCCCTTCACTAATAATGTATAATATATTTGTAGAGATTAACGTTGCCAAAAATGACATATAGTTGCTTAAAATCTTATAAACCACATTGAAAAGCTTGCTACACAGAAACACTTATAGCATATATGTATGAGTTTCTAGACTCAATTTAATAGCTACTTAAATTTATATGTATTTAAATTAATAAATACTATAGACAAATTGATCAGTGTTGCCTTATCTGCCTAAGTAAAAGCAGAAGATTATTGTGAAAAAAGCGAGGGAAAACAGAGAAAAAAAATAATAATAACAACAACAATAACAACAATAACAACAATAACAACAATAACAATAATAATAACAATAACAACAATAACAACAATAACAACAATAGCAACAATAATAATAATAATAATAATAATAATAATAATAATAATAATAATAATAATAATAATAATAATAATAATAATAATAATAATAATAATAATAATAATAATAATAATAATAATAATAATAATAATAATAATAATAATAATAATAATAATAATAATAATAATAATAATAATAATAACAACAATAACAACAATAACAACAATAACAACAATAACAACAATACCAACAATAACAACAATACCAACAATACCAATAATAATAATAATAATAATAATAATAATAATAATAATAATAATAATAATAATAGTAATAGTAATAGTAATAGTAATAGTAATAGTAATAATAATAGTAATAATAATAATAATAATAATAATAATAATAATAATAATAATAATAATAATAATAATAATAATAATAATAATAATAATAATAATAATAATAATAATAATAATAATAATAATAATAATAATAATAATAATAATAATAATAATAATAATAATAATAATAATAATAATAATAATAATAATAATAATAATAATAATAATAATAATAATAATAATAATAATAATAATAATAATAATAATAATAATAATAATAATAATAATAATAATAATAATAATAATAATAATAATAATAATAATAATAATAATAATAATAATAATAATAATAATAATAATAATAATAATAATAATAATAATAATAATAATAATAATAATAATAATAATAAAATGCTCACTCCAAAATTGCTGCGTTGTAGAGTTGCTGCCATATGCAATGTCAGTATTGTGCAATAGTCTCCATTCTGTACCAATTGTTGAATTTCTTCTGCCTTCACCAAATTAGGAAACTGAGAAGCAAGTGACTGTGCGATTAACTAAACTGTTTGGATTTTAGTTGGTTCTAACACTTCCAACATTGTAAAAAGAGGATCACTTTGTGAAAAACGACTTAGTATGTCGCGAACTGACTTAATGTAAAAATAAACACAGCGTAGTTTGAAAACTTGTACATATTTGTCAGGCAGTGATGATTTGTCAGAGATATTTGTACTTTGGCATCAAAATACATGTTTTTCATAGGAAAACTGTGAACCCTGTATTCAACTCTTATCTATTCCATTTACTGTAAATGTCAACATAATGTAATATATGCACATATAATTTTAAATTAATATCCACAATGTATTACTATGTATGGTCGTGATAAGACCGTGCTGTCAAAACGACCTTAAATAAATATTTACAAAAAAAATCTATCTATTCCAGAGGAATTCAAATGTTTAGGTTTAATGTATTTCGCAATGCAGAAACAACAAATGAGGTATACTGTTTATGTATACAGTTATTTGCATTAATCTGTTCTTTTTATACACGAGGGAAATGCATTGCCTGAAAATCTTTTTCGGAAGAGCAAATTATATGATGTTAAGGAAAATAGTGTTTAAAAATGGAAAATGCATAAAAAGCAGGAGATTTTGAAGTACTTTCAGTATTTAGCAGTAGATCAGTACATTTGCAGTACACCTGGCATCCTTGAAATTGATATAAGGCGAATTTTGTATTAAATAATTTATTCTGAGAAAACCATGTATACTTTGTTATATTAATGGTAAATCAATTTCAATTTGAATTTATAAATTGGAATTTTCTCACTATTTTGATACACATCTATCATTGTAGACATAATACTTGTTCTTCAAGGAATTTCCCTTGTGTTTATAGAACTTAACATCCCCAAGGATTTACAAGCCATTGCCCTGGGTTAGTAGCCTGTCGAAAAGTAAGCAAACTTTAGATTATAGAATATCAGGATGGGTGATTGGTCGAAGGACTGGTATTTCTGAAGAAGAACGATGTGAAATGTTGTGAAGAAACGAACATTTGCGAATAAATGTTTTGAACCCAGCATTTTTCCGAGGAAAATCTTCCGTTAGGTTGGTGTTCGCACCAGAGTTTGAACCCGGAACGTCGCACCCATTACTGCGGCGCCATCTCACTTGGTGTTATATTTTAAACATATATTTTACTTTCCTTACTACGTATTTATAGTTCTGTATTCCATCCAAAAATTCAATACCCATATTTCATCGGAAATACGTGTTTGGAGAATCCCCCCCCCCCTGAAAAAAACCACATATTTTTTACACAAATATCTGTGTGATGTGTATGTCGGTGGAGTGTGTATGTGTATGTGTGTTTGTATGTCTGTGTGCGTGCGCGCGCGTGTGTGTCTATCCGTCTGTGTGTCTGTAAACAGCATAATTCACATATGAAAAGTCGGTAAAATAACTACATTTTCAAAAAACGTTTCCCCACACCAGACTATTCTTTAAAATATTTTCCGAAATGTTTAATGTTCTGAAAAATATTCAACGATTTTTATTAAAACAGCATATGTTTGAGACGATTACATACTAAATGAAATGTATCTTGAGTTATCTGGGAACGTCCTCAGAATCCTCTTCATTCTGAATGGCTTTTGCATAACTGGTAAACCGTAAGAAATAGGCATCTTACTGCACAAAAATTGCTGAAATCTAAAGCACATAAATCATGTCCTTTTTTTTTCGTGGAGAGAACCATTTCCAAGATATTCCTTGTTGCTTGTTTTAATTTTCCAATATTCATAATTTCCTCAAATGGGAACACGTGATTTGTGTTTCATCTCTTGACCATGCAAACGCAAGAGAATTTCAAAGCTATCACACAGTAACTAGCATTTAAAAGATTTGATTATCGCTTAAAGTATTCCCATATTCCTCTTGCACCTACAAGAAAATTAGGAATAAATAATTTCTGCAAATGTTTGTTTTGATTAACATGAAGTAGACAGAAGAATAAATGTATGTAAGAATAGTTTGTGCAATAATAGAGAAAGTAGTGTGATTGCAACTCATCAGATTTTTAGAAATTGTATACCATTTAACGTTTTGCACAGTAAATTTTGCACCACTCAGAAATACTCCTATGCACTTTGCAGGAGACATACATTTTCGCCTTATTTTAAGGGAACATATATTTAATAAGTTGACACTGCTATTAAGAATTGCAACTTTTATATGATAAAGTAATGTGGTCTCTTTGTTAACAAAAATGTGCGAGTTTGTGATCTCCAATTTTGCTTCCACCGCCTTTTTTGTGGTATTAATTGCCCGTTTTGTAAGGAAATATTGAAGAAATAAAATTCTAGGACAATAAGCACAAAATTCTAAGCGCATATTTTTGTTTAATTTATATGCTGCCTTTAAAATTAAGCTTATATCAACGGCTTTGCCTTTGGAACAATATAGCATCGACAATAGTGTCCACTCGTTTACTTTTTGGGTTTGGTTACCTTGTATTTTCTATGCAATTTCGTCATTTGAGCTTACCAAGAGAAAGTACAATTCAATTAACACGTTTTTTAAAAAAATTACAGTTCTATGCAGTTAGTTGTAACATATTAAATTAATAATAATCAACTTCAAGGAAATATAAATAATGAATATCAATTTTTTCATATGTAAGTTTAAGTAATAGCAGAAAAAATTAATGTATTAAAATATTACATGCCAATTTCAATGCATTTGTTAAATAAATATGATAAATAGTACAAATGATTTCGTATGATGAGAATTTATTGCCATGATTGCTATTCTTAAATTCACACACACATTCACTCATATGTATAATTTCTAGGAAAGCTAAAATTAAGATTCCTAGAAATATTAGTTTTTCATTCAATTCCTAGGATAATTTAATAATGGAAAGTACTCCTGGCTTAAGAAAAACTTTCATCCTCCAGCTGGGAATCGAACCTAGGACTTCTAGACTTGGAAGATACTATATTAACAACCTGGTAACTGATTTTGTGGTTATTAACAACTTGATCAGTAATTTAAAAAGATTGATAAATCTTAACCAAATTAAATTAGGTGTAATTGATAAAACATCTGTAATAAACAAACGTATTAGATAAAAGTAGACAGGTGGACTTAGAAGGCATGCATCTACGTCCTGTAAAGCTTTCAGCCTAATATCTTAAATACTTTCCCACAATGATGAATCATGAAGCAAGTTTAACACTGTGCTTTAATCCCCCCTTAACATACATGTAATATCTGTATTTGTGGAAACCTAATATTAGGGAACCAATTAAAGGAATCTGGAAACTTCTTCCAGAACAAGTCAAAAAAGCAATATGAAATCCCTGAAGAATTCTAAACTTTTAAACAGCATGGTTGGTAGCTATAAAATACTGAAAATGGCGCTTGTAGCAATCATCATTTATAACATACACTTGAAGAACATTATAAATTGACCCCAGAGCTAAGGTTAACTTAACTCTCGCATTAACCATTGTTTCAGATGAAAAAGGCTTAGTAAACTCATACTGTGATTCTTATCTCATGGTTGCTAGCAGCATGAGGCAAGACTTTTCTTCACATACGAATAATGAAAACAAGAACAGTAATTCATCATCACTGCTATGGTCAAAAGAGGGTTCGCTAACTAATCTTTTTTAAATAGCTGCAGTGATTCTAGGATAAATTTAAAAAATAATTTTATAACGAATGATTAATAAAATATGCTTTCATATAACCAAGTATTTACCAACAAATAACGTTGCAAATGTTGTATTATTGTCAACTGTTTCCCAAACGTAAACATCTGTCATACATATAATTAAATTGAATTATTTTAACTAAAATTAAGAATTGTAGGCTGAAAATCAATACACTGCTAGAATTATAGTCTCGGATGTTCAATTTGAGGGTAGTTGAAATATTTTCTCTTTCCAACGTTAATTGATGACTCATTGTCTAGAAACTATTTAAGAGCTGATCGCCATGTAATGGGTTTGAATGGAATTCTCTTTGCATGGCCATTAGATAAAATACGTATAATGACGTATAACTTTAGTAAGGAATATCTCCACAAAAATGTATTGAAATAAATTGTGTGTTTATACAAGATCTGTATTTCTTGTGATTTTGTCGATCTCTTACGGTTTACCAGTTACACAAGTCATATAGAATGATAAGGACTTCAGAGGCTATTCCCAGAGAATTCAAATATATGCACATTTCATTTGTCGTAAAATTATTTCAAACATATGGTATTTTAATCAAATTAGACATATTTTTTGAGAAAATAAAAAATGCTGAAAAATGTTCCATGTAAAGGGTATTTTGGGTTGAGGGTTTTTCTTGAAAATCGTTGTGTCGTATCCTTGGATGATGCTGGACTTAAATACCAATTTTGATAGTCAATGGACTTCTCATGTCTAACTGTTACTGTTACTAATCACATATATGCGGATCTTTTTCTGAAAGGGCTTTATTTTGTAAATTCGGATGTTATCAAAGCCTATATTTGCGGCAAAATCTTGGTATCGAATTTTTTGGGTAAGTTGCAATTCCTTCTCTATTTACTATGTACGTGACAGAGCAAACAAAGAAAAATATTGCTTTCAATGGGATTTCTGTCTTCAAATTTTATCAATTAGTGTTTATATTGACTAAGCACTGTACAAAAATAAGGTGTTTCTTTTGAAAAAGGATTAATTTCAACCTTGCAGATGTCGTTTGAATCCCTTGGAATACAAATACAATTATCATCATCATCATCATCATCATATTCATCATCATCAATCATTATCATCATCAGAGGGACAGAGTTTAAAGCTCTATAAAGGGAAGCAAAGCTGAATAAAGCTGTAAATAATACTCCAAAAGAATATCTACCTCAGATATGGAAAAAAATGTCGAACATACTCGATGCAATAGCTGCAGAACATGGTGGGGTGCTGGTGATGGTTGTGGTGGTGCAAGATATGGTGGTGCTGGTGATGATTGTGGTGGTGCAAGATATGGTGGTGCTGGTGATGATGGTGGTTGGTTAGGTTAGGTTAGGATAGTCTTAGAAGGAATATCATAAATTGACAAAAGGATGAAATTTGATCGTGAAAGCATAACAAATCGTTAAAAAGGGTCTACATGCTCATTAAAAGTATCAAACCATATTAAAACGTGAAAATACCGAAACTGTGAAAGACCAGATTAAACACAATGCTTTAGGTCATGTAGCGTTAGGTTAGGTTAAACGGGTAGAAATATGAGGCTTAGGTTATGTTAAACTGTGAAAGACCAGAGTAAACACAATGTTCTAGGTTATGTAGCGTTAGGTTAGGTTAAACGAGTAGAAATATGAGGCTTAGGTTATGTTAAACTGTGAAAGACCAGAGTAAACACAATGTTCTAGGTTATGTAGCGTTAGGTTAGGTTAAACGGGTAGAAATATGAGGCTTAGGTTGTGTTAAACTGTGAAAGACCAGAGTAAACACAATGTTCTAGGTTATGTAGCGTTAGGTTAGGTTAAACGGGTAGAAATATGAGGCTTAGGTTATGTTAAACTGTGAAAGACCAAAGTAAACACAATGTTCTAGGTTATGTAGCGTTAGGTTAGGTTAAA